>MU224534.1:27754-65104 GCA_018584345.1 Thuja plicata
TTCAATTTGATTTTTGATTAAAACTATACAATTAATTGATTAAAATCAATTATATAATTTTGATTGATCCTTTTAGGCTTATATTTGATTATTTGATGTCATGGTTAATTAATCCTTTGATTTAACTCAATTTTGTCCAATTGGATTGATAAATGTCCATTTGATTTGATTATGATCCATTTTGATGCAATTTGATGAGATTAGGAGCAATTTGATAAAAAATATAAATTTGTTTTTTTTGAGAATACCTGGTCAATTTTAGGTGTCTACAATATCTACCTTATTTTCTATTTTGAATAGACCTCCCCTCTTTCTTTAAAATACCACTTGTATATATTTTGCTTCTTTATGCATTGGTATGGAGAGACATTACACACAACATATTTTACCTGCTCCTTTTCATGAAAATGCATGCACTCTGGCTCCCTACCCACAATATCAAGTTGTAAATGATTTCAATTTTTCTCCACACTCCCTTGTTACATCCAGTTATGATAAATTTCCTAATGCTTTCCTCCCAACCACCCCTTGCACAACCTTCTTGGTAGCCTATAAATGTGGTGCAGGAGCACCTAGGTAGGCTAGTGTGAGACCTAGGGCTTCTTTGTTATTTTGGCTTGTAGTGATGCTAGCCACATCACTAGTTCAATAAGAGGAACCATTTGGTCCTTTGGTGTGTTTAGGAAAGTGGAAAGGCCCACAATGGCCAAGTTGCTAAGAGTTGCTATTTGTTGTCAACTAGGTGACTTAGGTCCTAGAATGAGTAAGTTGGTCTAGAAAGGTTCCTAAGGCCTTAGATAGGTTATCTGAGATTATTTTATTCCTATTCCATGCTTATTAGGTTTTTAGGACAAGTTTGGAAATCTAACTCCATTTGGAGCAAAAGTTGCTAAAAATGTTGTCATGTTGTCTTGAAAACTTTTCGTGCCATGAGCAATTTTTTAGCATTTGTGTTTTGAAAATGCTCTAACTATCTTAAACAGTTAAGAATGCAAGGTAAGAACCTATAAAAAGGACAAGAACAACCGTTTCATCAGGTTGGTCAAGTTTGAAGAAGCACTGTACAGATTGTGCATAAGCATCTCTTTGTTAATTTTGTGATTTACTAAGTGTTTGAACAAGAAGTGGATTAGATGGATTGAATTTGGTATTGGAAAATTTCTATAATGTTGTTGTGAATCTTTGTGTGGATTTTTTTTGAATTTTTCTTTCAGTTTGTAGAGAACAGGGCTGCAAGTGTAAGATGGGGTCTTAGGGCCACTTCCCACCATTGGATTCCTATGGTATCTTGGGATTTGGAACTAGACTCCATGTACTCTATGTACACTATAGGAGGGTCCAAGAAAAGCACAACAAACAATTTTGAAGTGATGCCCTAGGCAAGTCAAGTGTAACTTGGTTAGGGATCACAGAGCAGGCAACGCGAAATGGAGGGGTTTGGGGGAGTTGTTGCCTCAATCCAAGCATGAGAAAAGAAATGAGGAGGGTTAGAATAACTCCAATCCAAAGGATAAGTCATGGAAAGGTTCCCAAGGGGAACAAAAACAAACTTTACCACTGACAGCACTGAAACCCTTGAAACCCTCTTTTTAAGCCTAAATTTGTGCTTTGACTGTACAGACAAGTTGGGAGCTTAAAAATGACAAAATATCCAAGCTCTCTGAAAAGGGTATCCATATTGGTGATTAGTTTGTGGCACTATTAAGGGGGTTTTTAAGATATTTCAGTTTAAGTCCATATTGAGTGCTAATCCTTGTAGCCTTTTTCTGACAGTTTTAGTGTATTTACATTTGCGGATTGTAATTACTCATGATTACAGTGTTGATTGAGTTGTCAAATGTCAGTAGGGATCTAGTGGAACCCTAGATGAAAGGCTAACACCTTTGGAGGCTTATATGGACTTGAGGCTTAGTGAGGATTGGAGAAGCTAGAGAGAAAGTATGGTTCTACTTTGGTGATGTGCCCCAACTGAATAGGAAGGGTCCCTTGAGTTGGATCCTAGGAGGCCTAGGGTGTGTAGAAACCCTAGCTGGTCAAGTGAAAGACCTAAGGAAGCCCTAAGAGAGTTTGGGGTTTGAAGAGCAAGGTTGGTTGTTACATCAAAATGCTTAACAACAACCACAAGGGGCTTATTTTACTTCCCATCAGTACACACATCTTTTGCCCTAGCAACAAAATATGGGAAGCTTGGAAAATGTTAGCACTAGAGAGATAGTGCTGAATTTGCAAGTAGAGTTACAAGACATTGAGGAAGAACAAAAATATCACCAGTGACATGAACAAATTGATTTCTAGGCTCACATGCTGTAGCAACAAGCTGAGGTCCTAAGTTAACAACAAGAGAAATTTCTTGCAATGCAAGAAACTACTAGGAATGAAAGAACCAAACAAACTGGTGATTATCAAAAAGGCACGACCCGCTGATTATGGGCTTCCATACAAGGCTGAATTTGCACATGCATACATTTCAGAGGAAACATATCAAGATGAAGAATAATCTATTCTAGAAGCATTTTCAGTCTTCTCTTTTTAGTGTTTGATGCCAGACACTATTTCCCTATTTGAAGGAGGGCCTGTAGTTTGACACGCAAAGAAGATGAATGAAAAAAGAGAAGCCTTGGCATGCTGCAAAGATGGGCATTTTGAAAAGCAACAATTCCAGTGCATTTTCCAGTAGGCACAAGTGTGCCCTAAGTGTGAAGAGGGTAATGTTTTCCTAGTACAACCAGAAGTTGATGATCCCATCTCTCTCTTTTTTAAGCTCCCCTATTTTGTGGAAGGTGAGGAGGAGCAGTTGCACTATCAAAGCACTAGACAGATAGGGGATGAAATGGAAGGAGAGGATTTATTCTTTTTATTTGATGAGATTCCTTAGTTTTTGGAGGATGAGGCAAAAGAAAGAAAGGAGGTGCTAAGCGAAGACCAATTCTAGCAATAGATAGAGGTATTCTGTTCAAAACTCAATGTTGAACCATCACCTCCTGAGATAGAGGATCCTGTGCAATAGGAGAAACAAGAAGAGGTTCTTGTACCATCTGAAAATCCATAAGAACTAAGCCTTGTTGACCAACAAGAGATCTAGACAATAAAGCCTTCAAGAGGATGTCCCATTAGGCATCTGGCTCAAATCTACAAGTCGTCACTAGTCATGTTTACCTTTGAGAATGAAGATGAGAATCAAGGAGAGAAGTTTCAGTTTACCCTTTCACTTTAGGAGGACAACATTCAAACGTAGATGATCTTTTTTGTTCTAAATCTTTGTAAGGCATGCCAGTCAAGTTTCCTTTTCCAGCTAGTAGTCTAGAAGAACATGAAATTTCATAAGCTAGTTAGAAAGGGAAGTTACTTCAATAAGCCAGTTAATGGCTTTGTTTAACAACATTTCAATGTAAATATCTGACATAGTAGGTTAGGAGTTTTCTTGTTTTCCAAGAAGTGCTATTGTACATGCTGCATTGTCCTTAAGGGAATGTATGTTTTAGTTTCTAGTTTTCCTCCAAGTGCACACTTGCACAAGCTTTGAGTCTCTTCTTGTTTTGAGGCAGATCTATTTGTTGTGGCCCCTTTTTCATGACTCTGTGCCCAATGGATATACATTATGGTCTATGGAACCATAGATTCTGAGGTTCTTTCTCCACAGGATGAGATCCCATGCGAGTCACAAAAATGTAGATGTTATCTACCTTAGACTTAATCTGGAGCATTTTGAAGGCAATTTAGGCAATTTGAGGTAGTCAGAAGCGACAAATTGAGCAAAAAAGAGAAAAATTAAAAAGTTATTTTTTGGTATTTTTCTATGTTTCAGAAAAGTGCATTTTCGGAGACCTTCGGAGTAGAATTTGGGGTTGAAACTGTCATCTGTCCCTTGATACGATTTTCCAAAGGCATGGTGTTGAGGGACTTCTTTTAGATCTCTTGAATACCTTTCAAAAAAGGTATTCTGTTATAATTTTTGTGTAGCAAGAAAAAATTTATGACCTCGCGAAGTTGGGGTAACCAAATGCCAAAATCACACAATTTTTATCATGTCCATTTTTAGGAATAACAATCCACAAGCACAACTAAGAGGGGGGAGGGGGGGTGAATCAGTTGTGATACAAAATATTAAACTTTAAACTTTATAAACCAAAACTTTAATGCAAATGATAACACAGTAAATGACAACATAATAACACAATACTTGTTGTCGAGGAAACCCTGTTAAAGGTAAAACCCCGGTGGGAATTAGCACCTAAAAATGTTGTACTGAGAGTATAGTATCCCTGTTAAAAGATTTAGCCCTTTTAGGAGCTTATTACAACATTACAGTACATAGTCCCTGTTAAAGGACAAACCTTGTTAGGAGTCAAGAGTAACAGTGGGCTCACTGCCCAGGCACACTGCCCAAAGAAGGTTAATGCGACCCTCAAGGATTTACAATCCGAACAAGTGTATATAGAAAATATACAATCTAGTGAATTGTCTGATAGCAACTGGCTTTGCTTGGTTAGTTCCAATGAAGTATTCTTATCACAAACTCTGCTCTACATCCAACAACCAAACAAGCCTCACAACTTTCACACTTCTCTGCCTTTTCAATCTCTACCACATCTTTCCAAAAGAAAAGATCTCTCATATATACCCTATTACAATAATTCATTAGTTTAGCCAATTAAGCTTTCCCAATACATAAATAATTAATTAGGTTGGCCAATTAGGCTTTCCCAATATACAAACAATTGTTTAACCCCTTGCTAAGATACACACAGTACCTATAACAAATAAACACCAATTACAATACATCAGTTATACTCCAAGATCCACAATCCACGCTCACAGTTCATAATACACGCTACATGTACGAAGTCAGCCACAAAATAGGTCTTCTATAGAATACATGCCACAACTGACATCACCAATACTCTCACAACTATTGATCACCAAAAAATTTTTCTCAACGTGTCCTGTGTCATCCCTTAAGCTTGCATACCCTAAAACATCTTCGCCTGTAAGATATAGGAAAAATATAGAGACTTTCTCTATCAAGCATTACTGTCATAGTCTAGAAACTAGTCTTCACTAAAACATTTGTAACATCACCAATATGTAACCTCAATTCAAGTGCCATTAGGAATAAGGTCATCACACATCCTTCTTCATATCCTTGTCTTTGATCATTTTGAATCATCCATATAGTGTCCGTACACTTCTTTTGGTCAAATAACCAGTTTGTTCTCTCCACAGAAACATATGTCGATATAAATGACAAAACATGAATATCAACAACATAAACAGTACCCAAATTTGATATCATCCAACAATATCCCCCTTTGGCATTGATGGCAACATATGGGAAAATCCATCAACCCAAAAAGTACTCTCTCTCAATACAATCTTCTCAATATCCTCAACACAAATCTCCCCAAAACAGTAGGGATTTTCACATATAATATTTCCCCCTTTGAAAATAATGGAAAAGGGTGCCATAACTCATCTGTAATCTTCTCTAAGGTGTATCTTTTTCAAATCTTCATGTCTAACATCCAGGTGCAAAATCACCTAAATGTTGTCCACAGTGTTCCTATAATCACTCCCCCTGAGGAGTAGATCCATACATCAAGTCCAGATAATGATATAGCTTTGGAATCCATTGGACTGATGCATGTTTGCATTAATTAATTACCACTGGGAGGGGTTCTCACCCTAAGCATGCTTCTGATATATTCAAAAGAATCTTTTGGAAAAGGTTTTGTAAATATATCTCCTATATGTTCCTTTGTGCTAATATACTCCAGTCTAATTTCTTTCTCTGCTACCTTCTCCCTCAAGAAATGATACTTAATAGAAATATGTTTAGTCTTTGAATGCATTACATGATTCTTCAACATATTCACTATGCTAGTGTTATCACAATGGATAACCACCGACTCTTCAAAAATTATTGTAATGTCCTTCAATATTTTTTTCATCCAAACAACTTGTGTACAATTTATTGTAGCAACAACATACTTTGATTCAGTAGTAGATTGAGAAATACAATCCTGCTTCTTACTTAACCAAGAAACCAAAATTTTCCCAAGGAAAAATGCTCCACCACTTGTACTCTTTCTATCATCCATATTACCCGCCCAATCAACATCAATGTAAGCTTGCAAAATAAAGTCATCTAATTTTTCATACCACAATCCATATTATATTTTTCCTTTCAAGTATTTGAAAATTATTTTCATAGCAGCAATGTGTGTCTCTTTAGGATCTTCTTGATATCTTGCTACAATTCCAACTACATTGAAAATATCTCATCTGGTATGAGTTATATATTGTAGACCACCAATCACCGATATCTCAAATTCATTTTCCATTTCTTTACAAAACTTCTTACTCATCTTATCATTGCCTCCAAAAATGATACCATCCAACAATTCATTAAATGCTTCAAACTTCACTCTAGGAAATACAACCCACATCAAAACAAAAAGTACAAAGAATGCAATCCATATCATAAAAAAAAGTACACTGAACCTTTCACCATAATAAGATCTTGTTCTTGTAGGACCACACAGATCTATATGTACCAAATCCAACTTCCCTTTTGTTGAATAAGATTTCCTTTTAAAACTGTTTCTAGTCTGCTTCCCCATAACACACTCTCTACACATAGTGTTAGATGGTTTTACAATCTTAGGTATATCTCTTACAACATCAGTCATATTTGCCTTTACAATATTATCTAAGTTAACATGACAAAATCTTCTATGCCATAACCAACTGTCATCAACCTTCACAATAAAACAAGAAGCTTCAGATGTATTCAATTCAAATACATTATGTCTAGATTTAGTACCAGATGCGACCAAGTCTCTTGATTTACTTCTGATTGAACATTTCCCATCAATGATTTCAATTGATAACCTTTGTCCACTAATTTCCCAACACTCAACATATTATGCTTCAGTCCATCAACAAGCAGTACATTGTCAGTATTAGTCTTTCCATCTAGAGAAATAGATCCAAATCCAATGACAAGCTTAGGAGTATTATCACCAAATCTAAAAACACCACCATCATATCTTTTTAGACTCACAAACTTATTTTATTTCTAGTCATATGATGTGAAAAACCACTATCTATAAGCCATTCAAATTTCTTTTCAACACAGGATACTAAGGCTTTTTCTTCATGTATAGGTTCATCATCCTTAATAGAAATAAATCCAATTTCATCAAATTCTATATCATCATTAGATACACCTTCACTAGCATGTAATAACATTCCTTGTCTTTTGAATACTTAGATTTGTAAAACTTAGGTTTATGTTTTGGAACCCTTGTAGGACATCGAGATGAAAAATGACCAATCTTGTTACATGAAAAACATTTCAAAGGTAATTTTCCTTCAAATTTACCCTTACCTCTCTTTTCTCTTCTAGTGATCAGGGCTACCACTTCATCTAGCTTTCTTTCTTCCCCCTGTATATGTTCCCATTCATCATCATAGTCTCCAAGCTCTTCTCTCAAGTCACCATTGCTGGTGTTCACAATTCCAGATAAGGTCTTTTTGTTTCTATGGACAATTGCCTTGAATGCTGAATCTACTTTAGGTAAATAATCTCCCAGTTCCACAACCTCAAAAGTAGTAAGCTTTCCAATCAACATCTCTCTAGTGAAGCTCATTATCAAAGGTATAATCTCCTCTATAGCTTGTACTTTATTTTTGTATATAGGTGTCAAAGATCTGAGTATCTTCGCATTCACTTCTTCCTCACTGTAAGTACCTCTAGAGTTTTTGATGCCAGTAACCACTTCAGTAATTCTTTGTACATATGCCCTAATTTTCTCATCATCTCTCATCTTCATTGATTCCATCTCTCTCTTCCAGTTTTTTAGCTTTGCCTATTTAGTAAACTTATATCCTATATAAAGTGCTTCCAATCTTGTCCAAATCTCATGTGCAGAATCCAAGTCTTTTATCTCTATGAATTCACCTTCAAAAAGTGCACTGATCAATGATTCCCTTGTGAGCATATTACATGAAAATAGATTCTTATAATCTTTAGTAGCCTTCTCCAATTCATCCTCAATTTCTATCTTTTCCTTCTTTTTTGTGATCATCCAATAGTCAATTCCCAAACATAGAAAATGTGTTCTCATCTTGTTCTTCCAACTGTCAAAGTTTTCAGGATCAAATTTCAGACTATCCTTCCTATAGTAAGTCATCTTCAGGATCACCTCAACTTGTTAAGCTTTCTCTCTAAGGACTAGTAGCTCTGATACCAATTTTTAGGAATAAATAGTCCACAAGCACAATTGAGAGGGGGGGGGGGGGGGGAATNGGTGAATCAATTATGATACATAATATTAAACTTAAAACTTTATAAACCAAAAATTCAATGCAAATGATAACATAGTAAATGCCAAAACAATTACACAATACTTGTTGTTGAGGAAACCCTTTTAAAGGTAAAACCCCGGTGTGAATTATCACCCAAAAATGATGTACTGAGAGTATAGTATCCATGGTAAAATATTTAGCCCTATTAGGAGCTTATTACAATATTATAGTACATAGTCCCTGTTAAAGGACAAACCCTGTTAGGAGTTAAGAGTAACAGTAGGATCATTGCCCAGGCACACTACCCAAAGAAGGTTAATGCCACCATCAAGGATTTACAATCCGAACAAGTGTATATAGAAAATATATAATCTATTGAATTGTCTGATAGCAACTATATTTGCTTGGTCAGTTCCAATGCAGTATTCTTATCACAAACTCTTCTCTACATCCAACAACCAAACAAGCCTCACAAATTTCACACTTCTCTACCTTTTCAATCTCTACCACATCTTTCCAAAAGAAAAGATATCTCATATATACCCTATTAAAATAATTTATTAGGTCGACCAATTAAGATTTCCCAATACACAAATAATTAATTAGGTCATCCAATTAGGATTTCCCAATATACAAATGATTGTTTAACCCCTTGATAAGATACACACGGTACCTATAAAAAGTTAACATCAATTACAATACATCATTTATACTCCAAGATCCACAATCCATGCTCACAATTCATAATACATGCTACATGTCTGAAGTCGGCCACAAAATAGGTTTCCTCCACAATACATGCCACAACTAACGTCACCAATACTCTCACAACTATCGATCACCAAAAAACATTCCTCAATGTATCTTGTGTCATCCCTTAAGCTCGCATACCCTAAAACATCTTCGCCTGTAAGATATACGCAAAATACAGAGACCTTCTCTGTCAAGCATTACTGTCACAGTCTAGAAACCAGTCTTCACTAAAACATCTGTAACATCACCAATATGTAACTTCAAGTCAAGAAACTTTAGGAATAAGGTCATCACACATCCTTCTTCATATCCTTGTCTTTGATCATTTTGAATCATCTGTACAGTATCCGTACACTTCTGTCAGTAAAATAACTAGTCTGTTCTCTCTATAGAAACATATGTTGACATCAATGAAAAAACATGAATATCAATAGCACAAACAGTACCCAAATCTGATATCATCCAATAGTCCATGAGATATTTTCCTTCAAACTTATTCACTTTTCAAAGTGCGCTTGTTGCAGAGAGCGCCATGTGTCAGCACCGTAAATTTTTTGAAGGATAAAGGAAAGGCAAATACAAAAGAAACCAACTAATATGTCATGTGTCCAAGTTGCAGTCAACCTGGTTGATGTACCTGTGGGTCCCACATCCTTCAAGGAAAAATACCACTTTTTCATCAAGTGGAAAAGTTTGAGGAAGATTTTATCCAGAAATGAGATCATCCCAACACACGAAAAAATGAGGAATCAGTGCGAGTGGATTTGAGAATCTGTTCCCTCATGATTGTGAGGAGATTTGAAAAGGCACAAGTGACATCCATGCTACATGAGTGAAATAAAAAAATGATGCAGGAATTGACAAGACCGAGGCAGTTTTAAAAACCACCATTTTGATTCTTCCACATGGCACATTTGTAGGACCCTTCTCAGTTTCACTTTTGAGATTTAGTAAATGGATTCATTTATATAAAAGTCTGCAGACACATTGTAAAAAGAGAGGGGGGAGGTTCCCTTCAATCTTTGGGATCTAGAATTTTTGTTCTGGATTATTTTGTCTACGGTATAGAAGAACACTTAGAAATAGTCGCAGTTTCATTTTTCATATGGTAGTTTTGTAATTTTTACATAATCAATAGAGGAGACATACAGGACTATTCCAGTTTGCTTTTACTGTGTGTTTTCTTCTATTTTGTGAATAATTTGAAAGCTCTGTGTCATTTATGAATAATGTAGCTATCATTTGTTATTTTCATGTTCTTATAATTCATCACAAACTACAAGTTATTGAACCATGTCTAGTTACTCTTTTAATGTTTGTAATTAGGGGTTATACCATGCCATTTAGTGAATGAAATTATTTTAGAATAGCTATTTTAGTGGGGTAATAGGAATATTTCCCGCACAACTTACCAGATGCTTCTCATGGGAAGATATGAATGTTTTTACCTATGTCTAGGATCTTGTTATCATGTTCTCTTTCCAAAATAAAGAGTTTGTGGCGTTCTGTGCTCATTTATGGGATTGTTTGTTCTTGTTATTTCTAAAGGGAAATTCAAAGGGTTTCAAAATCTCTAGCACATTGCCTTGGTTTTTGTGTTTAATCTTTCTTCCCCTTTCCAAAAAGCATAGTTAGAAGAGCCAACTTCTATAAAATACTAGAGGTTTATTTGTAGGGCGCATTTCTATCCCACTCCTACAAAGCTTCTAGGCTTCCTTTCTTTGAGCGTGAGCCCAGAAAGGGGATCAATAGTTTTTTGGCAATGCCCAATGGGACCAAACCTTCACAACTGGAGATTCGGTGCATTATTAAATTTTTTTAGCCTTCAAGAGAGATGATTCAAACATCTAGAGACTCTTTAGCCAAAAATTATGCTAAATCAATGGTATGTACCTCATTTTCTATTTTGAACAGACCTTTCATGTTGCTTTAAAATAACATATGTAGATCTTTTCCTTTATTTATGCATTGGTATGGAGAGATATTATAGACAACAGATTTTACTTGCTCCTTTTCATGAAAATACAGTCACTCTACCTCCCTAGCCACAATATTAGGTTGTAAATGATTCTAATTTTGCTCCATACTCCCCTGTTACAACCAGTTATGAGGAATTTATTAATGCTTGCCTCCCAACCACCCTTGTAAAGCCTTCTTGGAAGTCTAAAAATTCTTACCAACAACCACAAGGGGCTTACTTTACTTCCCATCATCACACACATCTCCCCCCCAATTGAAAAATACGGGAAGCTCTGAAAATGTTAGCACTAGAGAGATAAAGGTTTGAAAGTATCCACAAAATGACATGAGGGGAATTTTAATCAATTATTTTTTAACAATTGAAGAATAATATATTGTAAGGCCTTAGAGAGATGTGTAAAGTGTTGATTCTTTTGTCTAGAAGAACAATGAGCTACAATAAGAGGAGTTGTACTTGCAACTTGAGTTTAAATGTTATTGGAAGAATACATGTTTAAATTCATGTTTTGTTTCCTTAAATTCTTGGTAATTTTGAGGAACCTCTTTAGACTCATCAAATGGAGTCACAGAGGAAGAGCCTTCATATTGACTAATCAAAAGTTGATAATCATGAATTTTATGTACAAATGTGTAATTGATAAAAATTTCATGTAAAAATCATCTCTAATTTGTGGTTTTAAAATACCATTAATTTTTTTTTTGAAAAATAACATGATGAAGATAAAAAGATATTTGTGAATGCAACATTTGATATTTAAAAATAAAATAATATTTTTCTTTCACACCTTATTTACAATGAACCAAAATGATTAATGCAACTAATGAACCATTATTGTTTTGAAAATGTTACAAAAATTAATTAAATAATTGTGAAAAATTGTTAATTGAGTTGTTGCGTAGAGAGAAAAAACCAATCTAAAGTAATTTGTTTCAATGATCTAGGAAATAGTTTTACAAGGGCATCCTCAAGAATGAAATCACTACATAAAGTGATAAATTCTGCCACATGGGTGTTAGGGAAACCTTTTCCATTGTATATCTCACAATGTGGTATGTCTACATATTATGGAATATGAGTCTGTAGGATGGTGTATAAAAGTCAGCTACATCTTGAGTATGGTAAAAGAGTTGGTTGGGATTAGATTTGGCTTATGTTGGTTAATTTTTATTGTAATGATGGAATATTTTGCAATAATTAGTTTATGCTGCAATTGGTAGCTGAGTTGTTTGTGAAAATTTAGATAATGATAGTGGGTTGGAAGGGATATTATGGTATGTATGTGGAACATTATGGAAATTGAGAGGTGGAGATGGTTGATGAGTGTTTTGATAAAAAGAATGAAGAGTGGATAAATGTAGAGCATAGGCTGATTTATTGATGTAGGAGTATCCTAGGGTAGTTGGCAATCCCATGTCACCAAAAACATGTTTTGGATTGATTTTGATTTGTTGCTTGGGAGCTCGGTAATCTGGTTGGTAACTTCCTTGGAGTTCCTTGTTGTAGTGATCGGTTACCTGTTGACTAAGTTACTAATGGCTTGGTCTCGGTGAATGGTTGCTCGGTCTTAGTTACCGAGTGGTGTTTTGTATTGTTTCTCAATGGTATCTGTTCTGTGGAGCTCAGCTTGATTGTGCCTCTCACTGAGTGGTCTATTTTTGGTGTTCTTGATCACTGACAGGGTTTATGCTATCAGTTGGGCTAGCCAACTGGTGCATTTTATTTGTGGTTGGGTGTGGGGAATGTGAGGACCTATATCTTGTTTGGTTCACTGTCCTATACAGATTTAATGACCGTTGGAGGCCAACTGATGGATAACATGTTGGGTGTGTGTTCTTTATGCCAACTTGGGTTTATTTTATGTTATTTCATTTGTAATACCAACTTGTGGCAAGTTTGTATAAAATAGAGTATAGGTTGATGTTAGAGAGTAGAGGAGACATGAGGAGATAGATAGAGGATGGAATAGTAAGCTAATAAGATGAAAGATTGTAAGTTTGTTGTAGATAGTTATAAGTGGGTAGCTAGAAATAAAAGATTTCTTGGATGCTTGCGAGCACAAGTTTAGATATGGTTTTCTTCCACTTGGCTATAGAGTAGACGGGAATATTGGTTCTTACAAGATCTTGTCAATTCTTTTGTTGTTTTGGACCTAACCGAGAAGGCCTTACAACCCAACATGTTGCATGCAATTGAATATTAAAATTAATATGAATTGAAATAAGTTGTTATAGCTCTGTGTTGTTGCGTTTCTGTTGTTGTCTTGTTGTTGGATGCAAGTTTGGATAGTCCTTTATTATATCCTCCAAGCTTGACTGTGTCAAGTGGTATCAAAGCTAGTTCATTTCTTGTGGAGCTTATTGTTTTCTAGGATTTGGACGTATGCCTCTGAGAAGATTGGACCCTAGGGAGATTGAAAATCTTTTTGAGGAGGTGGAAGCGAGGATAACATAAAGATTTAGATATGAGATGATGACAATGAAAAATGAAATCATAGAAGGTATCAGAAATGTTGGATTACATAGAGGTCTGAGAATGGATGATGATTATGAAGAAGCTACTAAAGATTTTGAAGCTGCTGGATCTAGTGGAGATGACAGAGACGATCGAATGGAGAGATCTGGAGGAGACATATATGACTGGTTGCAGAGATCTAGAGCTTGGTTGAGTACAAGCTACCAAATGGAGGTGTCCAATTTTTCAGATACATTGAGGCCCAAGGATTTGAGTGATTAGATCGGTGAGTTAGAAGAATACTTTGAGCTAGAAGACATTGAGGATCCACTTAGAGTGAGGTTGGCACAAACTAAGTTGAAAGGACACGCTTCTTTATGGTGGAAAGAGTTGCAGAGGGATAGAGAAGAAGAAGGTGAGATGAAGATCAATCTGTGGAGATTGATGGTGACAAAGCTAAAGGCTAAGTTTATTCCTTCTGAATATGAACTTGATTTATTTAAGAAGTTGCAGAATCTAAAATAGAAGGAGATGATTGTGGAAGATTATACTGAGGAGTTCTACAAGTTGACTATTCAGTCTGGGCATAGAGAAATTTCTAAGGAAAAGGTGGCGAGGTATGTTAATGGTCTGAGATGCAATATCCAAGATGAGATTGGTATGTTGAAGATTGACTCAGTAGAAGATGCTTATCAGTATGCATTGAAGACAAAAGATAGGTTGAAAAGAAGACATCATGGTGATTCCCAAGGGAAATAGAAGCAAGATCAGCCGGTGAAGGATAAACTAAAAGTTGAAGATGAACCAAAACCTGTTGAACCAAGGAGAAGCACATGTAGAGGTGTATTTAGAGGTACTTGTTACAAATTTGGTGAAGAAGGAAATCTATCATTTAAATGTACCCATGTAGATAGGAAGGTCAATAGTCACCCAAATGCCACAATGAATGAGGTTACTGAGAATGAACCTGAGGTGGAGGGTGTGACTCTTTTTCTTTGGATAAATTTTCTGCCCTCAAAGCAAGATGATTCTTGTCACATGAAGAAATTGTTTAGATCTATGTGAAAGTCTAGTGGTAAATGTTGTAAGGTGATTGTGGATGGAGGAAGTATTGACAACCTAGTTGTTGAGGAGATGGTTCAAAAACTTGGTTTGAAAAGGTTGAGGCATCCTTGTGCTTATAGGATAAGTTTTTTACAAGATGGTCATGCAGTAGAAGTGAAGGAGCAGTGCATGGTGAGTTTTTACATTGGTTCTTATAGAGATGAGGTATTATGTGACATTGTGGAGATGAATTCTTATCATGTTTCACTTGGGAGGCCTTGACAGTATGATAGAGAGGCTATTCATGACTATAAAAGGAATTTGATTAGTATCCTAAAATATGGACATAAGTATATTTTGATTCCTTTGAAGGATGAAGGAAAAGGAAGGAGGAACTTGAGCATTCATTGCAGATATGAGATGGTTGGTGCAAACACTTGGATTTAGAGATCTGAAGGTACATTAGAGAGTACTAGTGGAAAAAGGAAGCAGAGGAAGAACCAAGGGAAGAGTGTGTCGGTGGAGGGCTTGGAGGAAATGTATATAAAGAACCAGTTTTGGATCTATGTGTTGAATCCCAATAGATGTTCGTCTAGTTGCTGAGAACATCTTTTCACACTTGGGGTGTCTGATGCAGGAGCATCCTGGGGTAGTTGGAAATCCCATGTCACAAAAAACATGTTTTGGTTTGATTTTCATTTGTTTCTTGGGAGCTTGGTAATCTGGTCAGTAACTACTTTGGAGTTCCTTGTTGGAGTGCTTGGTTACCTATTGAATCAATTATAGGTGGCTCCATCTCAGTGACTGGTTACTCAGTCTCAGTTACTGAGTGGAATTTTGTGTTGTTTCTCGGTGGTATCTATTCGGTGGAGCTCGGCCTGGTTGTGCCTCTCACTGAGTGGTCTATATTTGGTGTTCTTAATCACCGACAAGGTTTATGCTATCTGTTGGGTTAGCCGGTTGGTGCATTTAATTTGTGGTTGTGTGTGGGAAATGTGAGGACCTATATCTTGTTTGGTTCACTCTCCTATACAAATTTAATGACCGTTAGATGTTGACTAATGGATAACATGTTGGGTGTGTGTTCTTGATGCCGACTTGGGTTTATTTTATGAAAGTTTGTTGTAGATAGTTGTAAGTGGATAGATAAAAATAGCATATTTCTTGGAGGCTTGCGAACACAATTTTAGATATGGTTTTCTTCCACTTGGCTATAGAGTAGATGGGAATATTGGATCCTATGAGATCTTGTCGATGCTTTTGTTTTTTTGGCCCTAATTGGGAAGGCCTTATAGCCCAACATGTCACATGTAATTGAATTTGAAAAATGAATATGAATTGATATAAGTTGTTATATCTCTGTGTTGTTTAGTTTTTGTTGTTGTCTACAAGTTTTGATAGTCCTTTATTGGATCCTCTAAGCTTGACTGCATCATTTATGGCTGGATGATAACATATGACATCATAATTGTAATGATTTTCAACAATTTTTCTATTTGGAATCTTCTTATGTTTCAAGGATGAAACACGTCAAGAAGATATTACATTTTATGTACCTAAAGAAGTGATTTTTTTTTTTATCAGTAATGGTTTTGATTGGAGCTATGAACCAGTGAGGCCACAAATTGGGGTACCTCATTGTCAAACCCAACAATCTAGATCCACGAGCATGAAATCCCAATAGGGACCTATTGTGAAGTTTTCACACCATCACCCCATTACAAATGGTGACCCCCTCTTTTGGCTTGGTAGCGGGGTAGTTGTCCTAGGTACTTTTAGTTTAGTCACAATTTTCAAGTCTTCGAGTTTGAGAGATGAGTTTGAGAAAATTTTTCTTGCTAGGGAGTCAAGTCAATCAGCGATGCGAGTGAGAGATGGGCCAAGGTAGTCAAGGATGTGGAATTTAATTCAAGTTATTTGAGATGAAATAAATTAGAATCCTTGGAAAATCCTTGTTCCAGTATCAAATTTATCTTGGAAAGTCAAGAAAAGCCATAGAAAAGAACACTGATGGGAGCATGCTAATTACTAAAATTTGACTAAGTATAGAAATTTTTAGGATCTCCCAAAATCAAGAATCTCCATTATAACTTCAAGAGACCTAAAACCACTGTCAAACATCTTGACAATATTTACATAAAATATAACTTAAGTATAAGTCTCACTTATACTTAAATATTATATTTTATATAAAATATTCTGCCCTCCAAGCAACGAGTTGACACTTAAGAATAGTTTTGACCCTTGGAGTGAGCCAAAGAGTAGGTCAAAATTTGACCTTTCTTAGGGTTCAGGAGCCCAATAGTAGGACAAAATCTAACCTACCATGAGGATCCATGCCTCACATCATGTGCTAAAGTATTGAATTGCAAGTAAAAATAGGAGGGTGATGATGAAGTTTGAACAAAGAATTAAAAACTTGAGCAAATTTTGTCTCTTGGTTGAGCCCAAGAGATGGTAAAAATTTGACCTATTGGGGCTCTCAAGCCCAAAAGAGGTCAGATTCTGACCTACTCTAGTGCTCCATTATCATGAGTTGTAATGAGATTTTTCCTTCTTGTGCACCTTTCCATTTGATGAGTTGATGAAAGATGAACAATGACATGATGACAATATGAAGGATTGGTTTGAAAATTAAGAGGATTGATCCATGAAAGTGCAAGTCGCTAAAAATGGAAATTAAGGAGAAGCAAGTCAAGTAGTTGGTGATGAAGAGATTATGGAACTAACTCAATTTTAAAATGAATTAGGTGTTGAAGAGAAGAAGAGGGAAGATCAAAATATCCAATTTTATCCCAACACTTAGTGAATTATTTGGAGGCCACTTTGGCGAGCCCAAGAGGTGGTTAGAACCTAACCTCTCTTGGGGCTCCAAAGATTAAGTTGAGGTTGTATTCCAAAATCTCTTGGGGCTATGAAGCCTAACCAAACCTTTTTTTTCTACCCTTGCTTGGTGGTGTATGAAACTATTCATTCCCCATTCTCTTAAGCATGAAGATTAAAATCATAATACATGGGTGAATTTCACACTTACAAGGTGAATTTTAAGTGTTAAGGGTGAAGATTTGGAGGATGGAAGACAAGTGAAAATATGACCAAAGATGAGATTTTTAGTTTGATCAAGAAATAAAGTGAAGCAAGTTAAATAAAATTGCTAATGAAGGATTGGTGAAGGGATGATTGTAAAATCTTATCGATCATGAAAGTTTAAAATAACACTTGGTCAAATTTTAAGAACCTAACTTGGGTGAGCCCAAGTAGAGGTTATAATTTGACCTCTCTTGGGGTTCCAAAGCCCAAGAGGAGGTCAGATTCTGACCCCTCTTGGGCCTCCATGTTCGGTGAGCTCCCAAACTCACCCAACATTGAGGACAAAATCAAAACATGATCACTTAATGAAGAGAAAATGTGAGGAGCATGATCAGGATTAAGGATGAAAATCGGGTGTTTAAGGATTTATCCTAATAAAACCAAGAAAATTGTTGCTGTATGCAAGGAAAATAAGAATAGTAAGCTTTAGAAAACTCAAAATTCTACCAACATACTGAAATTCATAACTTGGCAATTGTTTTACAAGTACAAATTTATATTAAGTTAACATCATGTGAGTTTTAATTATTAGATTATATTGATGTTTTTGTTTATACATTCCATTTTAAGCAAAAGGTTTTTTCCTATTTTGAAAGGGCCAGGGTGACAAACAAATGGAAACATGGAGGTTTCATCAATGAAATCACTAGTGATTCACTAGCAAGTTGCAAGAGGTTCAAAGACAAAATAATGATGCACAAACAATGCAAGTATGAACATGAGGATTGATCAAGAAAGTACATCAAGATGACATCAAGATTTAATTTACAAGCAAGTCAAAGTCATGCCAATGAGAAGATTTCCAATTTTTGCAAATGGAGAAGTGGAATGAAAACAAAGATTGAAAGATACACATGCTAATGTGGCACCTATCCATTTCCAACCAATCGAAAAATTCCTATTGCAAGTTTTCAAGAATGCCCAATATCATTATGCCAAGTATACATATGGAGTGTACCTAGTGTCTCTACCTAACATATTTTCTCATTATATCATGAGAGCAATGCAATTTTCTCATTAGCCCACATGTTGGTGCTTTGATGTAATTGGACAAGAATTTAATGTTCTTAACTGTTAGTTGGATTAGGGTTGTGTTGGAAAGATCTTGGTCACAAATGTTTTTGTACTCCCTGATTAGATGACTAGAAGCATGCCTATTTTCAGGATTTTATTAGGATGCTTCATCAATTTTCCAATATGGTTTCAGATGTAATTTATTCAACTTGATTGAGATTTTTAAAAGGTACCAAAATTTACATAATGACACATAGAGAAAAAATACAAATTAGGGCATATGCTACTTTGTAAAATAATACAAATATAAAATCATACTCATTAGTAATGTCATATTTTGACATTCCATTGGGGATGGTGGGACCATATTATGGAAGGGATCTGACACATGTTGAAAGTGAAAATTACAGAGACTTAAAATCATTTACATCTTAAATGTTTTAAAACAAAATATGCCTCCATTGTGACAAATTAATTTCAATACTATAAAAATATGTTTATATAGCGGGCTCACAGAGTTTGAGAAAAGAAAATGCTTATCGACGAAACATGGATTATCAGAGATAAAATCAAAACCCTCTCCGAGTGTTGGAGTTCCCTCGATGAAAGTGACAAATAAAATTATTATTAAGTTTCAATATTTAAATTTAACAAGTAGGTAAAAGCACAATAAGCTGTCACACTTTTATAAAGGAAAAGGCTAACAACACCAAAACTGGTCAACTTCAAGGGCATAAAAATGATATTTTTGTTGAAAATTTGAAGATGATGTAAATTGAGAAATGTGTAAAACTAGATGAAGTTTATGCCTATTATTTATAATTTTTTTTTAGTCAAGAAATGATATATTTTTTAATTTTTAAAGTCTATTTTTTGTTTGCTGAAAAATACTGCAAATCAGGGGGTCCACTTCCCGCCAAAAAATTGTAAGTAAATTTTTTTTTTCCACCGATTTTAGAATATGATTTAGATGACATGTATAGCTAGTGCAACAAAAAAATAAAGAACTATTTTTGATCTATATTTTGTCCGTTATAACTAATCAAAGTCGAACTTACCTGAAATCGATAGTTTTCATCTCCCACCTTCTTTCCCCTATCAAAAGTACACCAAACAAAAATAGTTTTTATATTCTTGAAGAGGACTCTCTCCCCTAGTTTTGTATATAATTTTTAAATTTTTTCTAATTTGATTCTCTATTTTTTTTTCAAATTTTTTGAATCAACGTCTTCTCGAAACTTAATATACCCACTTGGAGTATTTAGTAAATTTGATCAACTTTTTGTAATCAAAATACTATAAAACCTATATATCCCAAATTTTGATTTTGATCTCTACAAAAGGGTATTTTTACTTTTTTGAAAATTTTGATTTTTCATAGTGAAAGAAGCTATAGAAGTTGAAACTTATGCAATTTTGCAGATTACTTGGGGTCTGGCTGCCACATGGCATGCCACATCAGATAGTTTGATCGAGTAAGACTCAACCGAGTTGGATTTTCTCGAATCCCACTCAGCTGAACTCCCCTAGGAGTTGGCACCCCCATGAGTGGTCGCGTGAGCGACCCACCCCTTCGATCACATATATAATAAAGGTGATTTTTTAGAAAATTTCAAATTACTTTTATTTTAATAAGTGAAGTGTTTTGAGATCAAAAGCGACATTTTTGCAAAGGAATACAAAGGCATTTTTTTCTTAACGAGTGTGAAGGTGATCTTTTTATCAAGGAGTAGTAAAGCAAATTTTTTCTTGCTATACTTTGTGCAATGGGAAATAAAATGAATAGATCAAGGAAATATAATCGCAAAAGGGATGAAAAAATGAAAGGTCATATGAAACATAATGAAGAGAAACCAGTCGAAGTTGAAGAAGAACCTATTGATGTTGAAGAAGATACAACTCAAGTAGGGGAGGAAATTGGTAGTAGTCGAGGTACAAATATTATTTATGCAATGCAAAATTTGATAGAGATGAATGAGGTTCTCTTTTCAGTCAAATTACATCTGAACACATGGAACCTAAAGCACTATAAAATTGCATCTCAATAACACATGGATGGAATATTTTGAGAATAAATCTATGGTGGGAAAAGCACAATTATTTTCCAAGTTATTCAGGAAAAGAGAAATGACTCCGGTTTTGGAGTTGTTGGGTGTTGATAATAAGAAAAGAATAGGAGGTGAAGTGAAAGAAATAATAAATGAAAATTTACAAGATGCATTAAATCTTTTTAATAAAATAGATCAAGGACTGAATTCAATTGCTAGTCGTAGAGCGTTGATGACTATGCTTTCCAGTAAGAAGTTGACACATAGAAGACAAGTTAAAGCAATTTCTGAATTATTGAATATATTTAGAAGAACTATTCAAAGGTACATTAGAATGAGGAATATGGTAGATTTGAACATTAAAAAAAACTGGGTATATATTTGTAGACTTCCTCGAAAAGACAAAATTCTTGAAGATGTAAAAACATGTGTTGTTGAATATTGGATCAGGAACTCTCATGTTACTTCACATAGAAGGGGATATCTAAAGCTGAAAGATGAAGAGACCGATATGAAAGTTGAACATCCAATTTTGTTTTTATAGATGAAACACAAAGTGAAATGTTTGAAACATTCAAGCAATAATTTCCAGATGCGAAAAATAGGTCAGAGAATTTTTGAGATGTTACGCCCTTGCTTTGTACACATAAATAAAGTTC
The DNA here is from genome assembly GCA_018584345.1 of Thuja plicata. NCBI lineage: Eukaryota > Viridiplantae > Streptophyta > Pinopsida > Cupressales > Cupressaceae > Thuja > Thuja plicata. Next base: position 49,105 of record MU224534.1, read on the forward strand.
TTGAAACTTGTTTTAGAAATCATATTGAGTTTCATATATACTTGCAATCATATAAAAAAGTTATGGAAGTACTTAATGAAGATACGATTATTACTGGAAGTATGACACAATTTGTGAATTCCATTCTATGTGATATACCAAATGATTTAGATAAGTTCAATGTCTAGTGTATAAAAAATTCATGCATTAATTGTAGAAATTTGTAGAAATTTCCATTGCAAATTGAGAATATTGATGTTTCAACACCATTTTTGTGGAAGAGATTTAAATATGAGACATACCAAACCAAGACATGAGAGGAATCCAAAAAAATTGTATTGAAGGAGAGTGAATTTCCTTACTTTGAGTTTATGAACAAATTTTGAACTATGATTTATCCACATATCCAACATTGTCACGGTGCACAATGGCAAGCTAAATAGTTTCATGATTCCAAAAATTGTTTTCCATCTAGTTCTATTCTTTCAATTATAGATTTCTTCGAGAAGTATACATTTTCCCCTTAATTAGAGCTCCAAGCTCAATATTATCATTCTCAACAAGTTGCAATATTTGTGCAAATGACCTATAAACATGCACAATTTAATTTGGATGAGGTAGAAAGTATTGATCGAAATGAACCCATTATCATCAAGGAGGTTCATTTCTATATCAATGATGATAGGGTAAATGATAGGAGCTACGTGGCTCATTGTTTTGGAATATTTTTTGAAGATCTTGCAAATCGCAGGATAAATGCTTCACACCACTGGGTTTCGTCTGATGCTTGTGCAGACAAGTACATTATCTAATTCAATTCCAGTATATGCATAATTTCAATTTATAAAGTTTATTAAAAATGATTATTTATATATGTGTGTCTACAACTTTATCATGCAGGACAATTTAAGTTTGCAAAAGCCTTTAATTGGTTAGCCATGCAACATGCGAGACACAATATTAAGTTTCTTTGAAACTTCTTTGAAAGTGGACATGGAAAAGGAGAGCACGATGGAGCAGGATCATGTGTGAAGCCTACACTCTAACAACATGAACTTGAAGGTACAAATGGTGTTCAGTGTTTGATGTGTAAGTACATTCTTCAATTTTCATCTGATTTAAAATAATAAGTTTCTTCTATGTAGGTAACATGATAGAGAGTTCAAAGAAAATAGTTAAATGGTGTCGAACACATTTTGCTAGTCGAGACACAAAATACAAAAAATGTTATTTTTGGGAAGTGAAAGGTAAAATTTTTAAAATCAAATTCTTCTAAAATATCATGAAGTACATTCACCTTTATTACAATTGTTTATCTAACAATTTCATATTTGTAACAGATATTGATCGATCTAATCCTTACAATTGTCTATCAATTGTTAGTATTAGAAGTTTACATGAAGTGATGAATTTAGGACACCACAAGCCACCATTAATTCAAGTAAGATATAATTCATGATTTTGTGATGACTGTGTTGAGAACAATGCAATGACCCAATGTGAGAATATTGCAAATGGATATGTTTCACAATGGGATATGAAAGAGTTAATCAGAATGCCTCCTTATGAAGACGATGACAATGACATAGACATTCATGTTCCTATATATTCAGCTGATTATGAACATGTTTATGATTTAGTTGTTACAAGTGCATGCACATACATGCTCCTTTCTTTAATTTTAATTTATATCACTTGATTGATGTTAAAATTTTAGAGATCTTACTTATATTTTTAATTTATGCATGATTCACTTGTATAGGTGATATTTTTGTCATGGTTGTGGATCCTAAGAATATAGGTGTAGACTATTATCTACTAAGATGCACAAAAGTGAAATACAAGTTGCTAGAATTAACTGTAGATGGTGATGGACAATCATATCCAACTGGTTCAGTTGTTATTGAGGGAACCTATTATCAGAAAATGAAGATCGACAAAAATGGAGCTCAATTTATTGAATACATACCTGGCCAAGGAGTTATACATTATAGTCACTTGGTTATAGCAACAAAGTTGTAATTTGAGACATTGCCAAAAAAAGGACGTGGCAACCAAAAGTGGAGGTTTCCTATTGAAGAACATGATTTTTTTTGGAGGTAATAGAAGATAGAGAGGATCCAAACAATATGTATGATGAGCTTTAGGCTATATTTTTTTTTGTAGCTTGTACTTTCATATTTGAACTAGATTTTGAGCTTATATATAATTTGAACTAGGACTGGATATATATTTTGGATCATATTTATGCTTTTATATTTTGATGGTTCAGTGGTTTTCTTATATAGCTATATATATACATGATTGGTTCAATGGTTTGTGTTATATATAGCTATATATGCATGATTGGTTCAATGGATTTGATGGTTCAATGGTTGTTTATATAGCTATATATGCATGGTTTTGGTTCAATGGCTGAATGTTTTTAAGCATAGCTATATATATGTGTCTTAAAGGGACCTAAGGGGTGCTAGTAGGTCCTAATGTTACTTAATAGGTCCTAATGCATCTTAATAGGTCCTAACATGTCTTATTAGGTGCTAACAAGTCCTAAATGGTCGTACAATATATTAGTACCACTTAGGATCCATATGTCACGTTAGTTGATGCATTACTTATATATGCAAATTTAGTAGAGATACATTTGTTATATACCATTGATTTCAATACAGCTTAGATAGACGTCATTTATTATATGTCATTAGTTTAGATACATTGGTTATATACACTAAATTAAATTTGATATGAAGACCTATATTTTCAATATACATTGACCTTATATATGTCATGTGTTAGTTTAAATACATTGCTTGTATATGCAAATTTAGTAGATATGTACATTTGTTATATGCCATTGATTTAAATACAACTTAGATAGACATAATTTATTATATGTCATTAGTTTAGATACATTGGTTATATACATTGAATTAGCTTTGAAATGAAGACCTATATTTTTAATATACATTGACCTTATATATTTTGTCTTAGTTTAAATACATTGCTTGTAAATGAAAATTTAGTAGAGATGTACATTTTTTATATGCCATTGATTTCAATACAACTTAGATAGACATCATTTATTATATGTCATTAGTATAGATACATTGGTTATATACATATAATTAACTTTGAAATGAAGACCTATATTTTCAATATACATTGACCTTATATATGTCATGTGTTAGTTTAAATACATTGCTTATATATATGCAAATTTAATTGTGATACATTTCTTAAATATAAATGTCATTGATTGCATGATTAGTAAATCAATATTTTAATTACTTATATATGTCATTCAATTATATATAAATATGCTATCTTAATACATGATAAATTAAGCTTTTAAAATGAGTCTATTTAAATGTCTATATCTAAACACATGCATCAAATATCAATATCCACAACATAGAAATGTATCAACAATGTACCTATAAATGTATCAACAACATAGAAATGTAGATCTGCAACATATAAATGTATCAAATAGATCAATGTCCACAACATAATGTCTGTAGTAACCAAAACCAAGAGATACATAGAAATGTATCCACAATATGAAACTCTAACTCAAGGTGTCCTCACCACCTATTCCCTCATCCAATCCTCCACCTGCTCGAGGGGTCTATACAAATATACATAAATTCCAAGTTAGAATATTTTATCTAACAAGAACATATATTTAATTTTGAAATATACATTTAAACTTGAAAAAATTAAAACATGTACATATTTTTCATAATAAATAAATTTACCTGTGTATCCTGATGAATTGGATCACCAGGTGCCTATAAATCCCTGTATGCGATGACCATCATAATCTCATGTACACAATATATATATTTAAATATATATATTTGCAAGCTCTCTATATACAATTATTTAATGAAAATCAAAATTTGGTTTCTTACCTGATCTGTCTATTGGAATGCATGTCTAATGTCTGATAACTCAGAAGAGTCTAAGGACACTGCATTGATGGCATTATCCATAAGCATAGATGATAATCTAGTCTGAAATTGTAGAGGAGGTGTTTGCTCTGGAGGAGGTGTCTACTCTAGAGGTGTAGGATCAATTGCACTCAGTAGCGAAGCTATATGACATATCACAATGTCCTCCTGTCTAGAAGTACGTTCCTGTGCATCTCCATGTCCCTAGCCACTAGCAGTGGAGGATCTCCCAACCACTCATTGAATGAATGCAGGAATATCACTTAGAGTGACCCCATGCAATATAGAATACCCCTAATATGCATCAAGGAGACCACTCACTAACATGGATATCATTGCATGCATATGATCCTCGGGCTCTTGTGCTATATCATCAGACATGGGGAGCTGGTAGCATATGTAAGGATCATAAAAAGGATTTGAATGATCAATGACTGGGCTCGTACAAGATCTTAACATGTACCTACCCACATAATTAGATGACAACTGGTCAAACCGAGTCACGATGGAGGCAATGCTAGAGTACATATCTAGGCGCACCTCCTCAGCCCCATAATCTCTAGCTCCAGTGTGGGCCTCCAAACCTTTTGGAAGATCCAAAAGGTTTTGAACCACCAATACCCTCTTAATAGGGGTCTGTGGTACATCAGGTCATCTAAACTTATTTGCAAATCTGGCCCACCCTTGACCCACATTTCATGGAAAGTCTGTGTAATCAATATCATACCCTAAATGGAATTATGCATACAATTGTTTGTAGAAATAGAGTAACACCTCATCCTTTTATGACCACATATAATGGTCCAGTAACCATCAAGGGGGACACAAGGTCATCCTTACACTTTTTCACTCTATAAGCTCTCACAACATTCTTCTCTATGTAATTAGACTCAAACATGGCCTTAAAATTGGCCACAAAAAAATCCATGTCAACAGTCCTCCATGTAACTGTCCCTGATATTGAACTAGCTAATATTTGGTAAAATGTGTCAATGAAGGTGTCATCATAGGGGTTGTATGATTCAACCTTCAGAATCATACTCATAAGCTCAGTGTGAATGGATGCCAACCTCTCCCTATTTGGGACTACAACAATATTTTGTAGCATCCACTCTAGCTGAGGTAGAGCGGTGTGCAATCTAAAAATATTCTCATGTCTATGATTCTACCTACTTTTGGGAGTACTATGAGAGGATTCCCGTGATGCATGGTCACTATCACGATGTCCACTAGGCTCTGAACCATTGGATGTGATGAAGTATAGATATGATAGATTATGCACAAATCTAGATAAAAACTGCAAGTGCGCACATGTACATTAAATATAATTAACAAAATAGTTCATTTACATACATATATGTGTTGTATGTACAAACTATACATTCAAATCAGATCTAATATTAAACATTAACCATATAAACATTAAAAACCTCAAGTAAATTAAAAATGATTTCATTGAACCCTAAGACATTCAAATCATTAATTATTAAACATCCCCTTAAGACATTCAAATCATTAAACATATTACAAATCCCCTTAAAAGACATTGAAATCATCAAATGTACACTTAAATTTTGCAACACATACATTGAATAGAAAAGATTAAAAACCTTGTAAATTAAAAACAATTTTGTTTCCCTAAGATATTCAAATCATTACATAGAACATCTCCTTAAGATGTATTGAATCATTATATATTACATCTGTATAGTGAAATTTTAGTCTTTAAATGGTTCAATGAATAGTTCTGATTAATGTTGATGTTTAAAGGTTCTTTGAATGGCCAAAACATTTCTGCAACATATCATTTCAAGAAAGGAGCACAATTTCAAATTTATATTGGTTTATTTGGAAAAGAAACTAGCATGTCATACGCATGAAATGAAAATACATGGGATATTGTAAGCATATTTGCATGTTTCATCTTGCATGAAATTATAAAATCCAATAAATGAAAATGATAGACATATCAAGGTTCATGTTGCATGAGAAAATGACAAACTTGATTCTCGCATCTAGTAATATTACAATACACTAAGGCTATATATAAGTATTTGTAATTGAGTTTAAATTATTTATATTTTTATGTTTAGATTATTTGCTAGTTCTCTGATGTAATATTGACATCATCTATAGTGTACATAGTGAACACTGATGGAATGTTTAAGGTTTAAAAGTTTTAAGGTTAAAGGTTGAAGGTTTGAGTTTTGAGTTTTAAGGTTTAAGGTTTATGTTTTAAGGTTTAAGGTTTTAGTTTTCAGAATAAAATATTAAAACTAGCCACTTTATATATATAATTATGAAAAAAATGAAAAATTAAACATTTGATACTAATATAACATGAAAATATCATTTTTAACCATATAATTACAAAAAACACTTAAAAAAACAAAAAAAATCAAATAAATGCAAAAGTGGGGCCCCTACCTCGCACTCGGCCGAATTTCCTCAAGCCCCCTTCTCTGCTCTACTAGCCCCTCACCGTGCAAATGACAGGCTTAAAATACCTTTTGGGGTTTTTATAAAGTGAGTAGGATTCGACCAAGTCCTACTCGACCGAGTACCTCCTGTCACCTAGGCATCATTAGGTGCCACACGATGCGTATGTGGATTCAACCGAGTGCTACTCGATCGAGTATTAATCGGCTGAGTTATGCTCGATCGAATCCTCTGAGTTAGCCTCAAGAATGATAGGTGAGTGTGCTTTTACCCAACCACATTTAAAAGTATAACACATATGGTGCGGGCCCTTGATTTTAAATAGCAATGAGCTTCTATTATTATGCTGTTGAGAAATCAGAGGGTTTTAAAATTAATAATGAGCCCCTTTATGTCATTTTTACATATTTCAAGAAAGGTTAAAAAACAAAGTCACTCAGATCATTTTCAAGCATATATCAAATATGGTTTTATTGCAGGAAGGTGATGTATTGGTTGGCCCACATTTTGTTCTCTTGGTGAAATAGTTATCAGAGAGAATGAGATGAAATAAAATATTTTCAAATATCCTATCGAACACCATTGTTTTTCTAATGAAATATAAAAAACCCTAATCTCACAGAGAAGTATAATAATTGCCTGATTTGTACAAAATTGGTTTACAAGCTTACATACATTCATCAGAGTATAGACTGAAGATAGAATCTACTATAACAAGCATCATCTTGAAGACTTAGTTGGTGAGTAGGTGTACCCACCTAGGTCTTGCAGAGCTTGAAGTGTAGGGGAAGTTTAACCATAAATTGGTTATTCTCGTTTGTTGGTCAAGTAAATTGGAAGATTTTAACATAGAGCTTGGCACACTCTTAGAATTTTACAATCTATTGATTTGGGAACCAATAGGCACTAGGTCTGTGAGCACTCCATCCCAGTGAGGGTCTGACCCAATCAGTCCCTTAAGCTCTTCCATAACACATCCTCCTCACCTCATAACATGATCACCACATCCAAACTCCTCCACAACCACCGACATGATCACTAATGTCATCCCCGACCACGAATCTTCTTCACATACACCAAGGTGGGCCCAAATTGGCATTAACACCAGCTTAGGTCAGTTGGGGATTTGAACCTTGGTTGTACCATTAATAGTGCAACCAATTCACCACTACACCAGAAGGTGACCCCCACCTAAAAAAGTGATGTTATAATGTATATAGATTGATAAATATGCCACTGTGTGACATATGTTACCTAATTTAGTCGTATTGAGCCATGAGAACATTTGTATACCTAATTATATTAAGTAATGATAAGACTTATATTGGTTTAATGGTGTATCCATCCTTAATATTTTAGGAGGATATGTGAAGAGTATGGTATGGTGTTTGGGTTCTATTTGAGATATAGTATGAAGTGGTTTTTGTATAAAGAATATTATACAATGTTGACATAGCTCAAGGGTTATTATATTTTTACATATATTGGATATTAGAGCTTTTTGACCCATAAACATATTTTTTTTTGTGTGATCTCTCTTATATATTGTCATGTATCATATGGAAACCCCAAAATAAGGACTAGAGCATTTTAACAAGCCCCTAGAAGTATTTATAATATTTTTCTTCTTCTTATTATTAGGCTATGAGATCTGACTCTCATCAACAATCAATTTGATTCTCTTTACTCTTTTTGAAATTATTTCAACTAGTTTATTTGAATTAGTTACTTTCGTATATTTCATTTTTTACTGTCGTTTATTTCTCGTTGTCATCTTGAAAATTTTATATGTTGTTCTCTTAGTATGTTTATTTATTACGCATAGAGGACCAATAATAAAAATATTGAATATTCTGCCATAACAAATAACCTTTGCTCCTATAAGTACTTGTCAATGTCCCTATAGCCTCTACTCTTCTTATAAGTAATTCTTAAAGTGACGTCCAGTTAATTGATAGTAGAAACTAGGTTCTTCATCCCCTCTTCCATATATTCATTTGATCTTGAAATTACTTAATATCATATTTCTAATTTATTAGTTGCAAAAGTAGTTAAAACATGATCTATAACTCAATTTAATAAAAAAGAATCTAGCTCAAGTAGCACACTTTGATAGCCTATTGAGCAGAATAAAGAATAATCCAAGTAAATTTTTTTTCTAATTATAATTACTAAATATTCTTACTTTTACTTAGAAGAGACAATAATTTTTTTTTATAGAATAGTGATAATATTTATCACATTTAATTCTTCTGATTGGTTGTGTGAGATCACATGTTGAATTTTGAGTGACTTCTCTAAGATGCAAGTGATAATGTTTATTCAATATATGATAATATTCCTACTTTAATGTGATAATGGTTGTAATAGAAGAAAAAATATCCAAAAGGCAATATAGAACACCATGCATTATAATTCCTAAATAGTTAAGTTATCTTGAAACACACACACACACACACACACACACACACACACACACACACACACACACACACACACACACACACACATTAGAAGGATTGAATGCTTTCTTAGTTACTTATTAATTTGTCTTCAAAGAGAGAAGTGAGAAGTTTAATAGAATTTCTAACACATTGAGTAGATTATGTATGTTGTTTACCACAATGAATGTAGAGATCGTTGGCTTTGATTCCATGATATTGCACATTGAGGGTGAATACTTCAAAGAAGCAAAGAATTCATAAATTTTTGTATACAAGTGGAATGCTTTGGGTGGACAAATTGTTGCAAGATGGGTTATTAAAAGTGTTTCAAGATGGGTTATTAAAAGCCACATAATTGTGTATACCTAGTGATCAATGCACAAGAATCTAATAAAGGAGAAATATAGTGGTGGATTGTTATTGATTCAATATTGATAAAATAATGGCACAAGTAATTGAATGGTATTTTGGCAATCCATGTTTTAAAATGTGCAAAAAAATGTTCATGGGTGTGGGATTATCCAATTGGTGAAGTTAGAAGTCAAAATATAGGGTTGTATCCACCTTTGTGAGTACCTAAAAATCAATGAGAATACTTAAGCATGCACTTTGTGCTTGAATTTTATATAATGTAAACACTCATGATTCTATCTTTATTGTAGTAGATGAATTTTGAATTGGATTTTTTGGCTTGTAAGAAAACTAACTATATTGTGTAAGTGGATCATTTTATTTTGATGGAAATAGTAATTTTACATGGGCTACCATGTAGCATTGCATTTGATGGTGCTACCAAGTTTGTGGGATGAGTTTCTGGTATGTTGTCAAGGAAACTAAACACTTCACCATAGTTTAGTTTGGCATATTATGCCTAGATGGATGGTCAAATAGATGTGGTTAACAAGAGCCTCAATTTTTTTTTGGCATGTCTAGTGGGAGATAATCATAGATATACGGGGCTCTATTTTTGTACATCCAAATTTACATATGGTATCTTAGCAAGAAAAATTTTTATGACACCATTAAAAATGATTTGAGTAGAGTCGAAGAGATTGAAATAAAATTGTACAATATTCAAGGATTGAAAGTAGAAGAAAAATATTTTACAAAGTACATGTAGAATTTGAAGTGTTTAAGAGGAGCAATGCACAATGCATGAGACTTGTAGATGTGAAGCAAGAGATAGAATCTCAAGTTAGTGACAAGGTCATGGCATACCTATGCAAGAAGAGGTTCCTAAAAGGAATTTATAATGTTCAATTGAAATGGAAGAAAAATTGACCAAGTATTAAGGATATCTACAAAAATGTAATGAGATAAGTTTCTATAAGGGATATAGTTATCACATATCTTTAGTATTGCATACTTACATCCTCATAATAAGGGATAAATTGATGAAAAACGATAATGAAACTTTTGAAGAGGTAGATTGTATATATATGATTTGATAGAGAAACTAAAAGAATAGGTTGTACAAGTTACATATAATAAAATAAAGAAGACACATATGAACAATTATAGAGAATAATAAATCAAAAGGAAGCACTACGAAGTTGAAGATATGATATGGTTAAGCACAACCCAAATTTATTAGAATGACAAATCGGTAGTAGACCTTATGGAATGTGTATGAGGAGAGGCTCATTATTCATCTCACTTACCTAAGTTGTACATTCTAGGAGCATCTATGAGAATGAATAATTCTCATCACTGAAGAAGAAGACTAAGTGAAATAAGTGGTTTGTGTAAACCTTGTGTAGGCACAATAGTTTAATTTAGCTACAATAAAGGCTTGAATCCCCACACAAAATTTGGAGCTTTCATGTTAGGTACAAATATGTCATGTGTCACATGAAGAAGACCATGATAGTACAAACGGGTAATGAAAGAGAGATGAAGAGTCAGGAATGGACAATTGGTTAACATGAGAAAGATGAATAGCTTAATTTTCATTACTACTTATTGTGCCTTTGAATACCTTAGTTAAAGACATTGAAGTGATTTCCAACTAGAGTAAGCGTACATAATGGTGAATCAAAGAGAAGACTATAAGTTTCTACGACTTGTGTGTGAGAAGGGTCATTTTGTTTCATGCAAGATATGTTATAAAATTATAAGACTAGTTTAAGAACATTTTTTTTTGGTATTACATTTGAATTCAAAATTATTCTCTACATAGGAATTTGTTGAGGCACCCAAAAATTCATCATTGACTTATATCTTTTCTTTTTTTATAACATGGAAATAAAATTATATCAAGGTACACAGATCTGGCTAGAGAAAAATACAAAATTATAACCTAAATGACCATATCATTGTAGAAAACTAGAAATTTACTATTAACATCATAGATCAAACAAAATTAGAACCCAAATGGCCATGCCAAATTATTAGAAACCAAATGAACCCAAATGACCATGTCAAATTATAAGAAACCAAACACAATTAGAACCCAAATGACTATGTCAAATTATAAGAAACTAAACAAAATCAAAGCCCAAATGACCATGTTGACTCATAAGAAACCAAAAAAAATTAGAACCCAAATGACCATGTTAAATTATAAGAAACCAAACCAAATTGGAACCCAAATCACCATGCCAAATTATAAGAAACCAAATGAAATTAGTGATGACATGTAACTGATTGAATGCTTGATAATGTTAAGTTGAAGATGATGCAAGACATTAAATCAGTTAATGGTTTGTATTGTCATTGATGTCAACTTGATATAATCTATATGGTCATATAAATAATGCCAAAGACTTTAGAGAATCAATGGAACATAGGTTATGCCTTCAGCAATGCATAAAAGTCAAGTATTCACCAAGTGACAGACTACACCGGCGGAGTGCACACCATCGGTAAAGACATAGATAAAGTCACAGTGATGCCCGACGAGCAGAAGATAGTGTTGCCCAATGAAGCAGAATCACAAGATGCCCGATGAGCTAAAAATAGTGTTTCCCGATGAGAAAGATCCAATGATGCCCAACAGACAGAGGTCCCAAAGCTAACTGAAGTTGTACCGACAAAACTGGCAGTTGTCACCAGCGATGAACTGCAAAATTGACCGACAGAACAGAGAGATCAAAAAAGGACAAAATATCTAGCTGGCAAAGCTTAAAGAAAGAATTAACTGGTTGTTTTATTTGTTTTATTTGACCATAGTTAAGTAAGTGATTTAAAGATGACTTATACAGCTGGCAAGAAGATAACTATGAGATAAATCAGGAGTTAAAGCCGTAAATCAAATTGGCTGGATTATTTTTCATGCCAAGAATCAAGAATCAAGAATCATGGAAAATCATGTCTATCTAAGAGACAATCATAATTCATTTCCAAATACACTCAGCCACGGGGGAGTGAATTGAGAGAAGATGCTAAAGAGAAACTGATGAAGGATAAACTTCATGCAGTCCTGATCAATCAAGCTAAGGGAGAGCTAAAGAATTCAGCAGACACCAACACAAAGTGAAGCACAACATCACAGAGTAAAGAGAATGAAGAACAAAGGAATGGAATTGATACATTGATCAGAGAGGTATTGTACGTAAATAGATCTGAATATCTGCAATTCAAAGTTACATTAGAAACATGTCATTGTGTTTCAGTTTAACCATTGAAGCATTAAGTCTCTTAACAGAGCAGGACTTAACAATCTTTTGTAATTGAGGTATATCCTAATAGATTACTAGAAGGTTGACTCACGATAGTAGAATCAGTCTTACCAAAATCCTATTGACAGTCTAAGAAGGAGGCTGATTCAAGGATGGTAGTAAGATTAGCATAAAGACTATTGACAATCATGAGACTAATTCAAGGATGGTAGTGTAGATGCCAGATACTTAGTGACAATCTATGTATAAAAATCCTCTAACAAGGTCACACTTAACAGTGTGTTTGTAACCTTTAATAGGGTTGGCTCCTAACAGGGCTCACTTCAGAAGAGTGAAAATTTGGGGTACCGGTCCCAGTGGTTTTTCCCTTAACAGGGTTTCCACGTTAAAATCCTTGTGTTATGTGTGTATGGTTCATTACTTTATTGTTTTACATTTCACATATGCATTTATGGATTGACTGGTATACTCTGCATATTTACTGAGTATCAGTAAATAAGTTTTACTGCTTATTGGTTATCAAGGAGAAGAAGGACAGACAAGGTAAACTGACAGACAGTCATTTGTTTCAAGTATTTCAAAGGCATACATCTTGTAGGGACTTAATAATCTAAGGTGTATTAATTGGTGGATTGAAGTTTAAAATGATAAATTTTTGAGGCCACTGATTCACCCCCCCTCTCAGTTATTACTAACAATTGGTATGAGAGCTTGTGTGCTTAGAAGGAAGGTTTCAAGACCTAAGTAAAGATCACAAGATGAACAGACGAGATGTGCCCAAATTGAACAAGGACAACTTTGCTTCATGGAAAAGCAGAATAAAGCTTCACTTATTAGGTATTGGCAATGATATTACTCAATACTTAGATGCTGCATATGTGTTGCCTACAAGACCATTGATAGTAGATCAATTGAGAGTAAAGAATGAACATAACTACATGGTTATAGAGCTTTCAGCCTCACTCTCTGATGCTGAATTTGAGGATGTCAAAGATTGCAAAAATGCAAAGACAATGTGGGACAAGTTGAAACTTGTACATAGAGGTGATGCAAATGTTCTGAGAGCCAAGGTAGAAAGCCTTAGAGGAAAGTTTGATGATCTTAGAATGAAAGAAGGTGAAAACATCACACAGTACAACACAAGAATAAAAGAAGTATTCAATGCTATACGAGGCATTGGAGGTACACTTTAAGAGGAGACAGTGGTAAGTAAAATGTTAAGAACCCTATTGCCCATATATGCTATTAGAGTCTCTACTATTCAAGAAATGAGAGCAATAGTAAATAATACAGTCACTCTTGATAGCCTGATTGGTAGAATGATTTCATTTGAGATGAATAATTTTGATAATAGTGTCTTACCAAGTTTAGAGTCTGCATTCAAGTCTTCTATGATAATAAGCAAATCTAGTCAGAGACACTCATCTAGAAGAGACAGTGAAAGCAAAAGTGAGGAAGAAGATCTAGATGAAATTGAAGCACTCATGGCAATAAGAATGCTAAGAGGCAAAGGTAAATACAAAGGGAAGTTACCACTTGTATGTTTTAATTGTAAAGAGATAGGACATTTTGCTGCAAGATGTCCTAACAAAAGAAAAGATGACAGAAGTGACAACAGATCTTTTGAGAATAAATTTGATAGAGGTGATAACAAAGATTACAGAGGTTACTGACGATTAAAAAGAAGTGATACCCGAGATTACAAGGACAAAGGCAAAAATGATATCTATCTAGCTACTTGCAAAGATGAAGATACTGACACCGAACCAGATGATGATGTTGAGATAGTGTTTGTAGCTATGAAGGACGATTCAGATGAAGATGAAAGGTATGAAGAAATTGCATTCATATCTAAGATTAGTAAAAATGATATCTGGATTATAGATAGTGGCTGCACTAACCATATGACCATTGACAAAGAAAAGTTTAACACTTTTGAATACTATAAAGGTGGTACAGTAAGAATGGGAAATGATTCTCCTTGTCAAATTGAAGGTAAAGGAACAGTAATGCTGAATAACCTGATTAAATGTGAAAATGCTTATTGGGTAAAAGGATTGAATTATAATCTGTTGAGTGTTTCTTAGCTGAATAATTTAGGTCACAGAGTAGCATTTGAGAACAAGAAAGCAAAGATCTTCAATGAATTAGGAATATTGATAGGTACCGGTGAACAAACCAAAGGTAACTTATTCTATCTGAATGATACTAACCCCACTTGCTTGATGACTAGAAATGAAGACATATGGCTGTGGCACAAAAGGTTGTGTCATGTGAATTTTGACAACATGATGAAAATAAGTAGGAAAAGAAGTGTAAGAGGCTTACCGACGATGACAAAGCCAGACAACATCATGTCCAAGAATTTTCAAAAATGTAAAATGACAAAGTCTAGTTTCAAAAGCAAAACCCATATATCTGATGATATTCTAGAATTAGTCCATACTGATTTATGCGGACCTATGAGGACAAAGAGCTATTATGGAGATAGATACTTTATTCTCTTTGTTGATGATTACTCTAGAATGATGAAAGTCATGTTTTTAAAAGAAAAATCTAAAGCATTCAAGATGTTTAAATGGTATAAGGCTATGGTAGAAAAATAAAGTGGTAAGGATCTGAAATGTTTGAGATCAGATAGAGGAGGAGAATTTATATCAGAAGAATTTATTAATTTCTGTAATGAGCATGGTATAAAAAGATAGATTTCTGCACCAAGAACACCACAACAAAATGAGATTGCTGAGAGAAGGAACAAATCAATAGTTGACTGTGGAAGAACCCTGATGATAGAGAAGGAAATCACCCAAATCTTCCAGAGAGAAGCTGTTAGCACTGCTGTTTATACACTTAACAAAGTACAATTGAAAAAGGACTCAAAGAAACTCCTTATGAGCTATGGTATGGTAAAACACCCAATGTAAGTTGCTTCAAAATATTTGGAAGTCAATATTATGTCTTAAAAGATGATAGAAATGGAAAGATTGACACCAAAAGTGATGAAAGTATTTTTCTGGGGTATTCCACCAAAAGCAAAGCTTTTAAGTGTCTAATTAAGGCTTCTAACAAAATAGTTGAAAGTGCAAATGTAAAAATTGATGAATTTGTAGAAAAGAATGAGCTGGAAAGCACAAAAGAACCAGAAGACTACAATAAATTTGTATACTGTGAAGAACCCATAACTCTACCTGAGAAACAGTGCATAAATCCAGAACAGTAGAATGTTGCAACTGACGGTCAGAATGCTGTTACCGACGGTCAGGATAATGATCAAGATAATGTGCAAGGTAATGAAGATCAAGCTAATATGAAAAGAGCTGTACATGTACTTGCAAGATATGTAAGAAGGAACCATCCAGAGGACCAGAGCATAGGAGATAAGAAAGTTGGTACAAGAATAAGAAGTAAGTCTTTAAACTCAAATTGCTTAATTTGCGAGTTTGAACCAAAGTCTGTCAATGCTGCACTAGATAATGAAGAATGGATAAGTGCTATGAATGATGAGATTGAACAGATTGAAAAGAACAAGACATGGTCACTTGTGCCAAGACCAGATGACAAGAAT
>MU224534.1:71022-90428 GCA_018584345.1 Thuja plicata
TTCACTTAAGCTTGTCATTTAGGTGCATAATAATTAATATGTTTATTAATTATTAAATGCACAAACCTAGCTTTCTCCAGCTTTAGGGTTTCTCACCTTATAAGCCGCTTTTTGTAATTATTGTTTTTATTTTCTTTTGAGAAATATAATTTTGCTCTCACTCCGTTGAGATTCTCAAAACCCTAGCTCTCTCTCTCACAGGTTTCGTTTCAGCTTTAGGTATTTTGCATGCAGGTGTTCTTGGCGTTCTGTGGATTTGCATTTGTGAAATCCTACAAGGTGTACATTGAGCAACCAGAAGGGTTTGTGGATCCAGACAAGAGGAACATGGTATGTAGACTTCACACAGCCTTGTATGGATTAAAACAAGCTCCCAGAGCCTAGTATGAATGGCTTCATTCCTATCTAATAAGTATTGGATTCATGAGGACTAGTGAAAACAGTAATCTTTATTTGAAAGAAGATACTAATGCTAACACTTTGATTGCTGAAATATTTGTTGATGACATCATATTTGGAGGCAATGATATGCTATGCAAATCATTTGCTGATGAGATGAGCAAAGAATTTGAGATGCCTATGTTTGGAGAGATCAAGTTCTTTCTTGGTCTACAGATCATTTAACAAAGTGAAGGTATTTTCATTACACAGTCCAAATACATCAAAGAAGTTATGAAAATATTCAAGATGGAAGATTCCAAACCTGTTGGAACACTGATGGCTACTGGATGCAAATTGACAAAAGAAGACAAGACAACAGAGGTAAATCAGACTCTATAGAAATCAATGATAGGAAAACTCATGTATGTTGTACACACTAGACCAAATATTGCACATGCAGTAGGGATTGTTGCTAGATTTTTTGCTAACCCCAGGGAATCACATATGACTTCTGTGAAAAGAATCCTAAGATATCTGAAGAATATTGAAGAATTTGGCTTATGGTATAGAAGAGAAGAAAAATTTGAACTAAAAGTGTTTACCGACGCTGATTGGGCTAGAAATCTTGATGACCAAAAGAGCACAACTGGAGGAGTATTCTTTATGGGTGACAGACTTGTTACATAGATTAGCAAGAAGCAAGGATGCATCTCTCAGTCTACTGCAGAAGTAGAATATGTTGCTGCTGCTGCAAACTGCTCAAATATTGCATGGATCAAATAGTTGCTGGAAGGTATGCATATGAAGATCAAAGAACCAATGATTATTTATTGTGATAACACCAGTGCAATAAATATTTCCAAGAATTCAGTCATGCATACAAAGACTAAACACATTGCCATCAAGTATCATTATTTGAGAGAATAGGTTCAAGAAAAAGAGGTGATACTTGAATATGTGCAATCAAAAGAATAATTGGCTGATATCTTCACCAAGCCATTGCCCAAGGATACATTTGAGTACCTAATAAAAAGACTAGGGGTCAAACCCATGTCTAACCGTCAGTAAAAGGACTGAAAGCTGCATCAGCCATATATTATCAGAATATCATTCATGATTGATGCAAGTAGAAGCTGAACTTCAAAGCAACATCTATATACAGAAAGGTATATATCAGAACCAAGCACCAGAGCACACCATTATATTGATGATGGATAAGGGAAATTCAAGGAATATATTATGGATAAAAGAAATTGTTTGACATAATGTCAGATATTTGTGAAGATATTTGTTTGGCATTAATGTCAAAGGGAGAGAATTTTCATATATTATCATCAGAAACTATTCATTATCAGATTACTCCAAACAGGGAGAGATCATATCCATAGGGAGAGTATTTGTATAAAAGTTGCAAATACAAAATAGAGACATCAAAGAAGAAGAGAGAAAAATTGACACCAACAGAGGTCACAACACGTCAGAAGAAGAAACAGAGAAAGCTACAAGAATCAAATCTAAGATAATATAGAGCTTACCGACGGTCAGACATTTTATCAGTTATCAAAATAAACTGTTTGGTAATTTGATGAATCTCAACAATTGTATTTCATATTGTATTAGAAATAGTATAGTGTGATAATATAGTATGTTGCCATCATTGCCAAATGGAGAGATTGATGACATGTAACTGATTGAATGCTTGATAATGTTAAGTTGAAGATGATGCAAGAAATTAAATCAGTTAATGATTTATATTGTCATTGATGTCAACTTGATATCATCTGTATGGTCATATACATAATGCCAAAGACTTCAGAGAATCAATGGAATAGAGGTTATGCCTTCAAAAATGCATAAAAGTCAAGTATTCACCAAGTGATAGACTACACCAGCGGAGTGCACACCATCGGTAAAGACAGAGATAAAGTCATAGTGATGCCCGACGAGCAGAAGACAATGTTGCTCGACGAAGCAAAATTACAGGATGCTCGACGAGCTAAAAATAGTGTTTCTCGATGAGCAAGATCCAATGATGCTCGACGGACGGAGATCCCAAAGCTAACTAAAGTTGTACCAACGAAATTGTCAGTTGTCACCGGCGATGAACTGTAGAATTGACCGACAGAATAGAGAGATCAGAAAATGACAAAATATCTAGCTAGCAGAGCTTAAAGAAAGACTTAACTGGTTGTTTTATTTATTTTATTCGACCACAGTTAAGTAAGTGATTTAAAGATGATTTATACAGCTGACAAGAAGATAACTATGAGATAAATCAGGAGTTAAAGCCGTAAAATAAATTGGCTGGGTTGTTTTTCACGCCAAAAATCAAGAATCAAGAATCATGGAAAATCATGTCTATATAAGAGACAATCATAATTTACTTCCAAATACACTCAGACATGGGGGAGTGAATTGAGAGAAGATGCTAAAGGGAAACTGATGAAGGATGAAATTCATGTAGTCCTGATCAATCAAGCTAAGATAGAGCTAAAGAATTCTGCAGACACCGACACACAGTGAAGCACAACATCACAAAGCAAAAGGAATGAAGAACAAAGGAATGGAATTGATATATTGACCAGAGAGGTATTGTACGTAAATAGATCTGAATATCTGCAATTCAAAGTTGCATTAGAAACAGGTCATTGTGTTTCACTTTAACCATTGAAGCATTAAGTCTCTTAACAGAGCAAGACTTAACAATCTTTTGTAATTGAGGTATATCCTAACAGATTACCAGAAGGTTGACTCATGATAGTAGCATCGGTCTTACCTAAAGCCTATTGACAGTCTAAGAAGGAGGCTGATTCAAGAATGGTAGTAAGATTAGCATAAAGCCTATTGACAGTTATGAGATTGATTCAAGGATGGTAGTGTAGATGCCAGATACTTAGTGACAATCTATGTATAAAAATCCTCTAACAAGGTCGCACTTAACATTGTATTTGTAACCTTTAACAGGGTTGGCTCCTAACAGGGCTCACTTCAGAAGAGTGAAAATTTGGGGTACCGGTCCCAGTGGTTTTTCCCTTAACAGGGTTTCCACTTTAAAATTCTTGTGTTATGTGTGTATGGTTCATTACTTTATTGTTTTACATTTCACATATGCATTTATGAATTGACTGGTATACTCTGCATATTTACTGAGTATCGGTAAATAAGTTTTACTGCTTATCGGTTATCAAGGAGAAGAATGACAGACAAGGTAAACCGACAGACAGTCATTTGTTTCAAGTATTTCAAAGGCATACATCTTGTAGGGACTTAATAATCTGAGGTGTATTAATTGGTGAATTAAAGTTTAAAAGGATAAATTTTTGAGGCCACTGATTCACCCCCCCATCTCAGTTATTACTAACAATTAGAACTCAAATGACCATGTCAAATATAAGAAACCAAACGAAATTAGAACCCAAATGACTATGTCAAATATAAGAAGCCGAACAAAATTAGAACCCAAATGACTATGTCAAATTATAAGAAACAAAAATAAAATCGGGGCCCAAATGACCATGTCAATTTATAAGAAACCAAACAAAATTAGAACCCAAATGACCATGCCAAATTATAAGAAAACAAATCAAATTGGAACCCAAATGAACATGTCAAATTATAAGAAACAAAACAAAATTAGAACCCAAATGACTGTCAAATTATAAGAAACCAAACGAGATTAGAACCCATATGACCATGTTAAATTATAAAAAAGAAAAAAAAACATCAAGATATACATTCAGTTCAGTTTTGACTAAAAAAAACAAGCTTGTTTATTTCACATCAAAGAGAAACTTAGCAACAACAAAAAGAAGGGAACATAACTACAGCACCAAAACCGCTATATGAAGACAAACCCCATGCAGAAAACCTAAAACCACTGCTGATATAATGGGAATATTATATTTATATATACATCAATAGACACATCCAAGATTTCAGCACTAAATAACATGGGACTGAGGTCATACAGAGGTGATCAGAAGGTCATGCCATCTTTAAAATCTATATACACGCAACTCAAACATTATATTATGTCAAAATAATTTGTGATGACAGAAAGATGCGCAACACTCCAAATCACTCTCACGCCTTCACCTGCAAATATGAATAAATTTAGTATTTCACAGCATTAATGGTGGGAAGTTTTTGATAAACAATGATAAAGAAGAGCAGTTTACGATGAAAAGATGACCTGTTAAAAGCAGTGATGAGTTGATATTAAAAGTTGTGAATGTCAATGCCCATGCAAAAAAATGACGTCCCTTTGCTAGCCGTCCCCCAACAAACGCACATACGCCATTCAATGTAATTGTCTTCTCTACTAATCCGGAATATGATGATGATGGCATTCTTATCTGTTTAAGATGATAAGAATGGCTGGTCTACAGTATAATAATAACTTAATAAGAATCCAGAAAACTGAGATTTTCTTAAAATCCAAATCTAAGTTTAATTTTGTCTTTTGGGTTTGAATCAAAGATGTGATATTTCTGCAATTCATTATAGTTAATTAGTAAGCTTTTCAAAAGGAAATTGTGTGTGAGTTTTTAAACTAAGCTTGTGATTATCAAGATGAGAAGAAAAATGTGATGTAGATTGTAAATCTAGGTCTTACAATGAAGTCACTATGATTTTGTACAAATTGTTTTGTTTAATAACTTAAAATGTTTGAATATAGTAAAAAAGTTTGGTGCAAATAGAAAAATAATTGCAATGTGAGGTTGTTTCATGAGTCATTTACATACCTAAAATGTTGATGTCTAGAAGATCCTAGCCATTATGTTCTTTTCCATATGTTAGTAAGAATTACATTGTTTGGTAACTTTCTTGTTCATTGAAAAATATATCACAAGAGCCTTTAAACAAACCAAATCTTGCAATTATTCTAAACCCAATAATAATGAGTCTCGTAGTGCCTATGTTGCCTCCCTACCTCATGTCAAATACATTTTTAACTTTGCAAAATCCTTGACAAAAAACATGCCTTAAATAATCCCCCGAAACAAAATTTCAGATATAATTTATCATTATGAATTATGACCTTTTATCATTAGGTTATAGGTCCAACGGTGGATATTTTGTGAGCCACCTTTGGGTGATTCTAGCCCACGGTTTCGTAATACTTTTGGCAGTTTCATGTTTTGTATGTCCTATATATTAGGCACACGAGATGTATTGTGATGTATTATGAGAGTAATAATTGTTGAGTTGCCTCTGAATCTTCGTAGCTGATAATCCTGTGAGAAGCTTACTTTGCAAGCATATTGTCATAATTTCATTAATTTCTAAATAATATATTAGGTGGCTTTTAGAGTGTGTTGTTTTCCTTTGGAAAGAGTTTTTCCCATGTAATCATTGTGTTGTGGTATGCGTGTCATTTATGTTTATTTTTATTATGTAACTGTTATAAAGATTTGAAAAGTTTTGAATAACACTCCTCTCAAGGTTAGTGTAGGAAGTTGTTTTGCTACATTAACTTCCTTTCACCTTCTCCCTTTTATTAACAATTTTTTAGATTCATTGGCTAGGAAAGGTACTTTTATTTCTTAGATGGGTTCAGTAGCTACAACCAAATCATGATACCTTATGTGGATCACGACAAAACATTTTTTCACATCTACTTGGGATACATGTGCATATTCAATGTTGCCATTTGGATATTCATTTAAATGAGAGTTTTTTTGGGGAGTTTTTAGAAATGTCCTCCTAGGAAGAAATAGACCTCACCATTAGATCCAGGTTGGCCTTCTAATAAATTTTGATATAAAATTAGGCATATAATTTTACCCACAATTGAAAAAGCTACAAATTGTTTTTGTTTTGACAACCCAATGACTGCGTAATTTAACCAAGGCAGAGTCAGCAAAAAAATAATAAAAAATAGGGCTTGTAAATTTTGGGAAAATAAAATAAATAAGTACATATTATGGGGTGAGAAATATTTTGAAAATAATTTAATTTAAAAAAAAATGTACGTGGAGGGGGGGGGATGCAATTGACCCCACCCACAACTCTTGTCGGGGTCTCCCCTGGTGTGGGATCCTGACCGATGGGCTCCTGGTCGTGAGGGTCCCACCACCTTTACAAATATATCTATTTTTAATTGCCTTTTTAATATTTAAAACTGTCCTTTTTAATAAAGATTTTAACTTTATTAACATTTGTCCATAATATTTAATAAATGCTATTTTATTAAAAGTAAAAACAATTATTATTTGCCACTGATATTTTATTGGGCCGGTCTAGTAGGGACTCCATAAAATATTTTAAAAAATTGAAAATTGTGGATCTATAAGCAAATTGGAGAAATTTTTGAGATCCATGTATACCAGTTGACTTGCACTTAGCTTAATAGGTTGTTTTTCTTTCGATTTTTCCATAATGTTAGATTTTGGACTTCTTATACTCGTTGGAAAGATGATTCTAAGCACTAGAGGATGATATAGGTTTGAATCTATGATTTTTGAATTTTTATCATATTTTTGGAGTCTAGAAGTTAGATGTTCCCCTGTTTACAATTTTGGTCAAAAATTTTGCATATAGAGTCAAATTTTTGATTTTGAATAAGCGTTAGAGAGTATGTTTAGTGCACTTTTATTTGGTGTTTCTATTTATCAGTTTGATGAGCATGGAGAGTTGTGAACATGTTTATTCACTTGTTGGTGCTTGATATTTAGGGTGTGAGTGTGAGGACATCCAAACAAGTTGAGGGATGATATCTTCAGGGAGTACATGTCTTTATGCGATATATATGATGCTAGAGCTAATGTTCAATTATGATTATTCTTGTTATAATCTTACAAGTGTTTTTAGAGTTTGATATTTTATGGTGACATGTACACATGTTATCTTTAGTTTGAGGACATGGACATGGTTGGACATGGTTTGAGACTTAGAGTCTCATGTGGGTGATAGTTGAGCGCATGTAAACTATTGGTGATGATTATGGTATAATGGGTATACAGGTACATGTTTTTCATTGATATGACATGATCATGTTGGAGGTGATTTGGTTTGATATTAGGAGGTTGATGCTTATCTCCTTGATTCTTATTTGACTCCTTGACTATGGTAAATGATAGTGAACATGTTTAGAAAATAAGATTGGATGTTAATTTGGTGTTTGAGTCATGTGGTCTATAGGATTATTATTTGATATCTCAATTTGTTTTTTACTAATGTGATGAAGAGTTTGCATGTTTTTGTCTTTAACCTACAAGTTTTGTAGTTGTGTGGACCGATCACTGATTTAGTTGCAGTGAGATGAATAATATATGGACTTATATATTCTCCAATTTCTATTTAGTTTTTATGTAGATATTGTTAGTTGGCCTTGTTTGTCATCATTTGTGCATTGGTATGTTTGTTTTGGGATGAGAGGATGAATATTTTTATGGTACCTATATATTTTGTGTTTGGACTTGTAGCATGTGGTTTTATCATGATGCCACAATAGCTTGGTTATTCATTGACTGCATTTCTAGTGGGATCCCTTGACAGTGATGTATTGGCAGTGCAGGACTGATTCCTGGTTGGTAGTTATTGGCAGTTATATGTGTTATCCTCAATTATAGCTTCGCCAAAATCATAGGATAACCCTACATAATTTTCCTAGCTTGTGCCCTCTAAACACACATTTCAAAGTCATTTTGCATTTTTGGGAGTTTTGAAAATTTCCATCCTTGTGAAGTCAAGATTTTTTCCTGGCATTACAAGTCATATCATTACACTGCTCATGTACAATCATGTTTATAAAAGTATTTCCAAGTCCTCCATTACATTGATTAACTGTAATAAGGTTCTCAAACCCTAATTACAGGTTGCAACTAAGAATATCATGTTATTCAAGGTATAAAACCCAACCAAAATGTCTTTGTTTGTAAGATTACACTTACTTATAACTGCGGTTCAAAACCTTAATCAAAATTCAACAACATCCAAGTTCATTTTTTGTTTGGGTTTCAAAACCCAAATAACAATTGACCCTTTGCACTAAGTGCTAGTTAGGTTTTAAAACCTAACCAAAATGATTCTACCTTACGACAATTAGACGTATCAAGGTTTCAAACCCCAATTACAAGTTCACCTCTAAACCTTTCACTTGTTATTGGGTTTCAAAATCTTGATGACAAGGCCACCAGTATATTTTGACATTTTATATCATAAGAAATTGGGCTTTGAAAAATTGATTGCATGTCAAGTCATGTAGCACTGCACATATGCAATTGGGTTTCTAAAACTCAATTGCATGTCCCCTTTTATTGCACACACTTGTACTTGGGTTTCTAAAACCCGATTGTAACAAAACTCCTTCACTAAGATGTAATTGGGGTTCTAAAACCCAATTACATATATGAACCTTTGCAGTTGCATTTTCACTTTTAATTTGGGTTTTAAAACCTGAATTGCAACCATGACCTAGAGTTGGTCAAATTTGACCACTTTCTTGCTTTTAGGGTTTTCCTCTATCTTTACATGGTTCTTGTCATGGATGTTGGAAATATATGTTTGGTTGTCTTTGGTTATTGATGTTAAATATTGTTGTCCAGAGGTGTTGGAGGTGTTTTCTCTTACACTTATGTTTGAAAGTATTTTGTGTTGACATGTTCAGGTATATCTTTTGTCCAAAAGAAGGATGTTGGTTCATAATGTAGTAAGGTTGTGTGTTGAACATGTTACAACTGTAAAACAATGGAATACATGTATATATGTAGAATAGTGGAAGACAAGTATGTATTCAAAATAGTGGAAGATAGGTATGTATTCCAGAGATTATGAGAATGATGTTTTTCAGTGCTTTAGAATTATTTTCTTAGGTCTAGAAGTCTATGGTTTTGAATGGATGTCTATCGTTCAGTAACAAAGTTATGTAGTTGAAGGTGACAATTATTCAGTTGTGTTTTCTAGAAGGTATTTTCTTTTCAAATTAAGGATGAAGATATGTAGACGTGATTTGAATTCTTTTTAGGATTTTATCTTGGTTGTGGTGTTTCTTGGTGATCTATAAATATTGTCTTCAAGTGTTAAAGTTATCATCAATTTGTGGTCTTGTTTGGAAATGTATTGTGATGGATTCTACTGTGGTGTATGGATCTCACTGTGGAATGTGGAGGTCTACATATAACTAGAAAGTGATGTATTTCTTTGGGTAGTGTGTTACTACATATTTGAGATGGCTATGGAAGCTATTCTAGTAATTTTAGATCTAGTATTGGGATATGTGTAACATGTTCATGGTTCCTCTCTCTCTTTCTCTCTTGGAGTGGATCATGTTTCATGTTTTTGGTCTAGGTATTGCATTTAATGTCCATTCTTATCCGGATGGGTTCATTATATGCGTGACATATGTAGTAAATGTCTATCTTATCTGGTTTAGACCATGTTAGGAATAATATATGTTTTGGTCTAGATGATATTGGTATGGGGCCTTATTGTAATGTTTTGTTTCCATGGATGCCTTGTAACTTAATTGTAATATGGTTTTGGCATGGTCAACCTTGTTGTAAACTCCAATGATCTATCTTTTATATAAGTACAATATGTTCTTTGGAAAAATAAAAGAAAGGGTGTTGTGGGTGAACCAATGGAGATTTGTATGCAAAATTTTAGAAGAGAAAAGTTTGGTTTATGAGGCTACTATTTTGTGATAGTGGTAGAGAAAAAAAGGTAGTAAAAATGTGGTTCTAAGGTTGATAGTGTTGTACAGATCAAATACATTATTAGGATAATTTATCTTTATCTATTGTGAAGGGTTGTATATACCTTGTCCCTAGGATAATGAGTATTGGGTGCACAAGTTCTTTGGAGTATCTTGCTACTTTGGCAGTGTGCCTCTGCTTGCAAGTTCAGCTTAGTGAGCTCCTATAAGTATTCAATATTGTATTGGTAGTGCACTTCTGGTTGCAAGTTTGGAGCAATTATCTCCTACTATCTTTGTAATTAGACCATATACATTAGTGAATTATCTTAGTGGGAAAGTGTTCACCATGGTTTTTCCCTGTTTGGGTTTTCCACATATAAAATTTTGGTGTTCATGTGTTGTTGTTTCAATTCATTATTTTCTTAATGTGTTACGTGGTGAATATTGAAATTAGTAGTTTACACAATTGATATTTTGGTTTATGCTGATTAAACCCCCTCTTAGCATCAGGAGTGTTCATCAATTGGTATTAGAGCAAGGTTCCTCTTGAAGAAGATTAATTTCTTGAGGAAGATTAGGGATGGCGCATAACTTACACTTTCAAACTCTGATATTTGATGACACTAATTTTCCTTATTGGAAGGACAAGATGGAAGCATATTTGAAAACATTACATAATGTTATTTGGGAGGTTATTCAAATTGGTCTCTATCATCCTTTTGGAAGACCTTTGACTACTAATGAATAAAAACAAAAAGAAGCTAATGTGAAAGCAAGAGAAATTGTTTTTAGTAGTTTATGTGACACAACATTTAGGAAGGTGAAAGGTTTAAAAGGTTCTAAAGAGTTATGGGATTAGTCGGTCTTGGTATATGAAGGATATTTAAAGATAAAAGAAGAAAGACTAATAAATCTCAAACATAAGTATAAGGTCTTAAGAAAGGCATAAGATGAGACTTTTGAAAGCTATATTTACAAAGTTAGTAATGTTGCTGATGGAATCAAAGCTACTAGTGGACATCTATAATACACAAATGTTATACTAAAGATCTTATTAACTCTACTAAAGGAGTTCATCCCAATGACATGTTCAATAAGGGAAATACATGATCTAAGTCAATATTTAATTGATCAACTTATTGGTGTTAGTTTGTGGTGACTGATCAGGCAAGTACTATACACTTTTCTATAATTCGTTGACTCAAATTTGATAGGAGACTTTGATACCAGGTGGAGTACAAAAATATATATTTTTATTGTTGGTTGGACAATGGTGAGTTGGATCTCTAGGTTGTAAAAGGTGGTTTCTTTATCCATCATAGAGGTAGAGTATGTATCTTCAACATAGGCAAGCAAGGAGATCATACAGTTGCAATATTTCATGGAAGAATGGGAAAAATAGAGGTTAACAATTATTTTGTTTATGGATATCCAGAGTACCATTAATCTTGCAAATAATTTTTCTTTGCATTCAAAGAAAAAACACATATAGTGGAGGTATCACTTCATTCAGTCGGTATTGGATGATGGACGATTAAGGTAGAGAAGATACATATAGATGAAAATCTAGTGGATATGTTTACAAAGGAAGTGACAAGGGAGAAGATGAACTCCTCTTCAACTTTTGTTGGTCTTCAAGACTAAAACAATAAAATATAACAACAAAGTCTAGGGTGTTTATTTCCAGTGAGAGCTACAGGGTTAGCACTATTGCTACAGGATCAATCTCCAAGTAGGAGACTGTTTAGTGTAGAGCCTAATCAGTATCCAAGTGGGAGATTTTTGGTTTGTGATGACTGATCAAGCAAGTACTGTACAATTTTTTGCAATTCATGGGGTTAACTTTTCAAGCATTTTTTTGGGTTGACTCGTCAACCATTTCCCTAGGTTGACTGGTCAATCATTTCCATAGGTTGATCCATCACATAAGTTTTAGGGTTAGGGTTTTTCTATAAGAATAAAAATATTAGGGTTATGGATTGTTAGAGTGAAGAAGTATTGTAGTATTTTGTAGCGGTATTGAGACGCAAGGGATCACTGGTTGTAATCAGTTGAAATTATTGAATAATAATATTGGATTCTTTGTTTGGTGGACGTAGCCCAAGATTGGGTGAACCACATTAAATTTGTGTGTTCTTTTTCTACTTATGTGTGCTTTATTCCTTTGAATTATTGGTTATATTTGCATTTAACTGTTAGATTTATGTCTTCTAATCCTAAAAATTGGTTCACTTTCTGCATTTAAGTTTGCAGAAGTTGAAAGAGAAAAAAGAGAGACTACATTTAGAGATGTTGAAGAAGCTGAACCTAAGACATGCAAGATGTCAGAGAAATATGAAGCATATCTTTCAAGAATATTCAAATGAGTCACTGGTAGATACAAAGGTAAGTTACCTCTTAAGTTCTTTAATTGTGAAAGGATATGACATTTTGCTAATGATTACAAGTATAAGGAATATCATAGTGGATAAGAAGATGACGATATAAAAGACAATCAAACAAACAATGATTTTAGGAAGAGAAAAAATTTCAAATGCAAGGGTAGAAAGATCTTATGTTTTGGTGGAGGAATATTTATGTGAAGATGAGGATACTAATGAAACAATTGAGGAATTTGTGTTTTTGGCTATTTCACAAAAGAATGAGAAGATCACATTGCATGCTAAAGTTGTTGCAGGTGCATAGATTATAGATTTTGTATGTTCAAATTATATGACAGGAGACAAGAGAAGATTTATCAAATTTGAAGAATGTGATGGTGGAGAAATCATATTTGCAGGAGAAGGAAATGCACAAATCAAAGTTGTTGAAACCATTTCAATTGATAGTAAGCATATAACTAATGCTATTTATTATGTTGAAGGTTTGAAACATAATTTGTTAAGTATTAGTCAGATGTGTAAGAAATGTTATGAATTTATGTTCAAAAGTGATGGTTGTGTTATAAAATCGAATCAAAATGGTAAAAGGGTT
This sequence comes from Thuja plicata, assembly GCA_018584345.1. Classification (NCBI taxonomy): domain Eukaryota; kingdom Viridiplantae; phylum Streptophyta; class Pinopsida; order Cupressales; family Cupressaceae; genus Thuja; species Thuja plicata. The sequence continues at coordinate 84,017 of MU224534.1, forward strand.
TCCTAAGGTTTTAGGACTATTGGGAACATCTATTATATAGAAGAAAAATGTGAGAATTTGTGTTTTCTAACTCAATGCAATGGAAGATGGGGATATGAAGTTGAAATATCACTCAACCAAGACAAAGTGGATTCCACATTGCTAAAGAACAATGGGGAGAGAAAGGATGAATAAAGAATTCTAGTGGAAGATGAATGAGTTTTGGTAGACCAAAAGTAGGAAGAATGTGAAAAAGATATGATAGACTAGCGACAAGAAGAAGACAAAAATGATATCATGGACCGAAAGCAGATGGAAGATAAAAAATATCTGGTAGACCAAAAGAAGGTGAAAGACAAAAAGGAAATGGTAGACCAAAAGCAGGTGAAAGAAAAAAAGGAAATGGTAAATCAAAAGTAGGTGAAAAAGAAAAAGAATTATGTATATTAGAAGTAGGAAAAGGACAAAAAGGGGCTGATGAATTAGAGACCTTCTCCTATTCATTCCAAGTATTCGTCTTTTGATAGAATATGATTTTATTGCAATAAAGTAGGGCACAGAGTAAATGAATGTAGAAGTAGTTATGTTTTTAATGGAAGATGTTATCATTGCAATAAGTTATGGAATAAGGCATTTCATTGCAAAAATAATGTGAGTTTTAAGAACTTGAGTAGAGTGAATTTGTATAGAAATGTTAAGAAATTCAATGGATACTTCTATGGTTTCAATGGATATGGACACAAAAAGGTTGAACATTGTATAAGTATAAATGTCAGGAATAATGAAACTGCCAAAATGGAAAAGGATTGTTTGGTTTGCTATAACCGTAACATGACATGACATATTGCAAGATTATGGAAAAGTATGGATAAACTAGATAATTGTTCGAAGACTGTAGAAGAATCAAAAGAAAGGAACAAGACACATTTGATGAAGAGAATAGAAGGTTCTTATGATGGTTGTCTAGAATCCATTTCAGATGTTGTTTCCTCCTTAGTCAAATGACTTAGACTGCGGGGTCTAACGGGGGGTTTTCACATGAATCTGTTCCCCCCTCGAGGCTGGATGCTGAGTATCTCCTATGCATGAATATAAAGATTGAAGGATCTTTTAGAGGTATTATTTATGTTTTGTGGTCCAGAAAGGTGACTTTATGTTTCTATAAATAGTGTATTAGTTGTTTAGCTGTGTCATAGATCATTTATATTAGGTTGTGTTGAAATGTGGATTGTATAAATAGTTTAGATAATAGTGTGTGCTAAAATGTTGACACACTTCTATGAGTCATTATATCCAAGATTTCTCAAGAATGCGGTCCCAAATGGCGACTCATACCTCTCTATTCATGGAGTGCAAGGGTTCATAATGGAGGCCCTCATTTTAGACCTAGTTTGTGCCCATGCAAGTACACCATAAAATGAGAGATTCAAAGAGGAAAAGGGAGAATTCTAGTCTCCATGATCATCAAATATGCATGGGAATGAAAATGGAAGCTATTCTATATGATAACAATGCATGAAAGAAAACTAATCTATGAAAGGAAATATGCATGCAAGATTATTCTATGAAATGAAATGTGAATCTAATCTAACATGCAAGTGCAAGAGTAATCTAAATGGATTTCCATGGATGCATGACAGAAGAAGACAAGAAAAGAGAAGTTGCAATGCTCAAGCTCAAGTGCTCAAACTATCCTCCAAAATCACTTTCCAAACCTGCAACACAACAATAACATAAAATCTTCGATCCTAACTGAGAAGGAGAGGGCTCCTTATAAAGGAAATTGTGGAGAGGAATGCATCCTCAAGAGCAATGTGGGATAAATCCCTAAAAAGGAAAGTAAGAGGAAAAATCCCACCACTTAGGAATATGTGTAGAGAAAAAGGAATTTTTATTTGATTTATTTAATTTATTTCCTTTTTTTCATCAAAAAGAGAGCTTTAAGTGAGGATTTTATTTTATTAAAAGAGGGATTTAAGATTGCTCAAGAATGAGGTCCCAAATGGCGACTCATAGCTCTGTATTCACGGAGTGCAAGGGTTCATAATGGAGGCCCTCAATTTAGACCTAGTTTGTGCCCATGCAAGTACACCATAAAATGAGAGATTCAAAGAGGGTAAGCAAGAATGCTAGTCTCCATGATCATCAAATATGCATGCAAATGAAAATGGAAGCTATTCTATATGATAACAATGCATGAAAACTAGTCTATGAAAGGAAATATGCATGCAAGATTATTCTATGAAATGAAATATGAATCTAATCTAACATGCAAGTGCAAGAGTAATCTAAATGGATTGCCATGGATGCATGAGAGTAGAAGACAAGAAAAGAGAATTTTAAATGTTCAAGATCAAGTGCTCAAACTCTCCTCCAAAATCACTCTCCAAAACCTGCAGCATAACAATAACCTAAAACCTTGGATCCCAAAATGAGAAGGAGAGGACTCCTTATAAAGGAAAGTGTGGAGAGGAATGCATCCTCAAGAGCAATGTGGGATAAATCCCTAAAAAGGCAAGTAAGAGGAAAAAAGAGCCCACCACTTTGGAATATGTGTAGAGAAAAAGGAATTTTTATTTTTATTTATTTGATTTATTTAATTTATTTTCTTTTTTTCATCAAAAAGAGAGCTTTAAGTGAGGATTTTATTTTATTAAAAGAGGGATTTTCTTTTAATTAAATAAGATTATTTTATTTAATTAAAAGAGATATTTTAATTAAATAAGATAAGATTATTTAATTAAAAGAGAGATTTTAATTAAATAAGATAATATTATTTAATTAAAGGAGAGATTTTAATTAAATAAGATAAGATTATTTAATTAAAAGGGAGATTTTAATTAAATAAGATAAAATTATTTAATTAAAGGAGAGATTTTAATTAAATAAGATAAGATTATTTAATTAAAATAGAGATTTTCTTTTAATTAAATAAGATTATTTTATTTAATTAAAAGGGATGTTTTCTTTTAATTAAATGAGATTATTGATGAAATGATCAAACCTTAGGAAATATTGAAATAATTATGATTTGATCAAGGAAATTGATTTGAATTAAAATGTTGCAAAGCATTGATTCAGGAATTTGATAAATTGATTCTGTCATTCGATAAATTGAAGAATGGGGGCCCATAGTCTAGGCGACCATTTTAGGGTGCATACAAATAGTATTATTGACTGTATAAGATTCTTTGAAAAGTTGAAGGATAGGAAAAATCTATAGAATTTGGTTCCTCCTATGGAAATTGACTATTTTAAAGATGATGTTCTCTTCCATGTTGATAAGAATTGTTGATACATAGAGGATGCAAAGTCTAAAATTGTTTGGGTAACTATGTTGTCCTATAAGACTACCAAGGAAGAATGTATGAGCATTATCAAGACTCCAAACGGTACTAGTGCTACAAGGATTTAAGCTGTGGTAGAACTATTTATTACTGTCGATGATGCGAAAGACAAAGATAAGGGAAAAAGTTTGAGAATGATGCTTACAAAGGATTTATCCTCTGGTAATAAAGATAAGAGTGTCAGATGGGTGTGGCTGGAGTATTGCTTTTCTCTGATGATTATTTTAAATGACAATAAAGAGGAATAATAGAGAAGTGTTGGAAAATAGAAGGAAACTAATAGGTATTGATGTACAAGCTATTATTGGTGAGGAGCATGTTTCTTCTCTCATCTCATTAGATGAATATCTATTATTTGAAAATATTATTACTATGCTGAGTCAATATGAAGGACTGAAGACAGTTGGAGATATGTTCCGTCATATGATCAGGATATTTTTGAGTTTGTCCAGGAGAAGCTTGGGGATGTTGTCCCTCTTTCTTCTAGCTTAATGTATCAGTATGGTGCATCTGTCCAAGTGGAGATTTATGAATTAATCTTATTTTGGAATGATTCCAGTTTCTGTTACTAGAGTTATGAAGTGGTCAATATATTTTTAGCCTTTGTCCTTGCCAGAAAATGGGAAGAAATTTAAAGAAAATGTGATTCATGATTGTTTTGGTTATTTGAGCAAGGGGGAGTTGATAGTGATTGATATATTAGTACAAAATATGTTTGGTGGTTGTTAGAAATATGTTTGATTGTGTACATAATGAAAAGAGAAGCAATGCAAAGGGGTGCATTGCTCCTTTTCAAACTTGCACACCCGGAAGGAAGATGTCCCAATAGGTTCAAGTAAGATCTAAGCGCTGAATGGGACAACGATCCTTCACAAAAATGTGTATATTTTAAAATGAAAAGAGGGGAAATGAATATGATAATGCAATGTAAAAAGATAAATATGCAAATATAGAGAGATATGGAAATTACAGACTGATAACTAACTGCTAGAAACAAAAAATGACCTGAATCATGGTCCTGATTCTTGTACTGACTTTTAATTTCAATTTGAGTAAAATTTGCAGGGTTAAAAACATTTTACAAGTTCTATACTTGGGAACAAAACATTTCAAACATTCTATTCTAGGTACTTTTCATTGAAATTTATAGGGACTCTCCGATAACTCCCGATCTTCCTGAAAAAGTTCTGTCAACTTCATAACATGTTCCTGCACATAGAAAAATAGGGAAAAGGTTGGGTAAAATGGGTTTTCCTTGGTCAACCCCATGTTTAGGAATCAACCTTGGAAATTGCATAAATAAGTGTATGTAAAAGGATAAATGTTTGATTTACCTTGCATAAAACCCTTATGAATAGATGTAGAAATCACTCATATTCATGAAGATTCTTATTCATTACTTGAATTAAAGGTGTTGAACTTTGAATGTAGAAAGGAATCAAGGATTACGTCACAAATGCATGGATCTATGAACACCGCTCCTAGATTTTCAATGTAGATATGCTCGATAAATCACTTGCAACAAAGGAAGAAAACTTGTGGATGGTAGGAAGGATCTCCTTGATTGATTGTGAAATCCTCTACTTGGCCTTCATGGGAGAGAATATTTCTATAATTAAGAAGATTTCCTTCAATTTTACTTAGATGTATGAAGAAAGACTAGATCTTGGATGCTTTCCTTCAAATCTTAAATCTAATTGCTTGAATGCTTGATTGCTTTCCCTCTTGAAAATGATTAATTGCTTGCAATTGATCATTTATGTATATTAATTCTTTCAAAAATGAGGAGAGATAAGCTATTTATATACCTCGTCCTATGTTTCAAGATTAAAAAATAAGCTAGACCGACCACAAGATCTAATTTCCCACAAAAACCCTGACATAAGGCTCCGTGCCAAATTTTAGCCAAAATAAGCAAGAACATAATGTCTCAAATGTTATGTTCTTGGGTATATACCATTTGAAACTTTATGTACCTAGGAAAATCAACCCAAATTTGAACTAGGTTTCGAGATGATAAGGTAGATGTGGGAAAGGAAGAATCAGGTTGCTAGAATCAAGCATAACAAACATCAAATCTTAAAATCACCAAAATGGGGCCTAATAGAGAATCCAACTATGGGTGCTAAATTTTTAGAATCATACAGGTTGTCTATTGTCATTGATGTCAAACAATGTGGTCTAGAGGTGTTGGAGGTGTTTTCTCTTACATTTATGTCCAAAAGTAATTTTTGTTAACATGTTTAGGTATATGTTTTGTCCAGAAGAAGGATGTTGGTCCAAAAATTAGTAAGATTGTGTTTTGAAAATTTTAGTGCTACAAAACACTAGAAGAAAAGTATGTATTTAGAATAGTGGAAGACAAGTATGTATTCTATAGATTGTAAGAATGATGTTTGTTAGTGTTTCAGAATGATTTTCTTAGGTCTGAAAGTCTATGGTTCTGATTGGATGTCTATGGTTTAGTAACAAAGTTATGCAATTAAAGGTGATAGTTATTTATTTATTTGTTCCAAAAGGTTTCTATTATGAAAATCAAGGATGAAGATGTGCAAATGAGATTTGAATTGTTTTCAGGATTTGGTCTTGGTTGTTGTTGTTAGTAATAACTGAGAGAGGGGGGGGGGTGAATCAGTGGTTTCAAAATTTTTTCTTTATTCTAACCACCAATCAAATAAACCTCATATTATTATGTCCCTTACAAGATGCATGCCATGAAATACTTTATAATAATTAACTGTCTGTCATTTTTCCTTTTCTGACCTTATTCTCCTTGATTATCGATAAGCAATAAAACTTATTTACCGACACTCAGTAAATATGTAGAGTATACCGATAAATCTAGAAATGCATATGTGAAATGTAAAATAGTAAAGTAATAAACCATACACACATAACATAAGGATTTTAACGTGGAAACCCTGTTAAGGGAAAAACTACTGGGACCGGTACCCTAAATTTTTCACTCTTCTGAAGTGAGCCCTGTTAGGAGCCAACCCTGTTAAAGGTTACAAACACACTATTAGGTGTGACCTTGTTAGAGGATTTTATACATAGAGGTTGTCACTTAGTATCGGGCATCTCAG
>MU224534.1:94667-126959 GCA_018584345.1 Thuja plicata
ATAGCTCTTTGTCCTCATAGGTCCACATAAATTAGTATGGACTAATTCTAGAATATCATCATATGTATGGGTTTTACTTTTGAAACTAGACTTTGTCATTTTACCTTTTTGACAATTTTTGCACATGTTGTTGTCTAGCTTTGTCATCGTCGGTAAGCCTCTTACATTTCTTCTTCTGCTTATTTTTATCATGTTGTCAAAATTCACATGACACAATCTTTTGTGCCACAACCATATGTCTTCATTTCTAGTCATTCAGCAAGTTGTGTTAGTATCATTCAGATAGAATAAGTTACCTTTAGTCTGTTCACCGGTGCCAGTCAGTTTTCCTAATTCATTGAAGATCTTTGCCTTCTTGTTCTCAAATGCTACTTTGTGACCTGAATTATTTAGTTGAGAAACACTCAATAGATTATAATTCAATCCTTTTACCCAATTATCATTTTCACATTTAATTAGGTTATTCAACATTATAGTTCCTTTACCTTCAACCGGACAAGGTGTATCATTACCCATTCTTACTGTACCACCATTATAATACTCAAAAGTATTAAAATTTTCTTTGTCACTGGTCATGTGGTGAGTGCAGCCAATATCTATAATCTAGATGTGATTCTTGCTAACCTTAGATATGAGTGTAGTTTCTACATACCTTTCGTCTTCATCTAAATCATCTTTCACAGCTAAAAATACCATCTCTATGTCTTCATCAAGTTCGGTGTCAGTATCTTCATCTTTGCAAGCAGCTAGGTAGCTAGCCTTCTTGCCTTTATCCTTGTAGTCTTGGGTATCTCTTCTTTCTTATTGTCGGTAACTTCTATAATCTTTGTTATCACCTCTATCAGATTTATTCTCAAAAGATCTATCATTACCTTTGTCATCTTTTCTTCTGTTAGGACATCTTGCTGCAAAGTGTCCAATCTCTCTACAATTAAAGCATACAAGTGGTAACTTGCCTTTGTATTTACCTTTTCCTCTCTGCATCCTCCTTTCCATGAGTACTTCTATTTCATCTAGATCTTATTCTTCACTTTCACTTTCACTATCTCTTCTAGATGTGTGTCTTTGAGTTGATTTGCTTATTCTCATAGAAGACTTAAATGCAAACTCTAAGTTTGGTAAGACACTATTATCAAAGTTATTTTTCTCAAATGAAGTTAGTCTACCAATTAAACTATCAAGAGTAACTATGTTATTTTCTACTGCTCCCATTTCTTGAATAGAAGAAACTCTAATAGCATATACAGGTAGTAAGGTTCTTAAGATTTTACTTACCACTATCTCCTCTTCAAGTGTACCTCCAACACCTCATATAGCATTGACTACTTCCTTTATTCTTGTGCTGTACTTTGTGATGTTTTCTCCTTCTTTCATTCTGAGATCATCAAATTTTCCTCTAAGGCTTTCTACCTTGGCTCTCAAAACATTTGTATCACCTCCATGTACAAGCTTCAGTTTGTCCCACATTTTCTTTGCAATTTTGCAATCCTTGACATCTTCAAATTCAACATCGGAGAGTGAGGAAGAAATCTCTATAATCATGCAGTTATGCTCATGCTTCTCTCTCAATTGATCTACTATCAAAGCTCTTGTAGGCAACACATATTCAGTATCTAAGTATTGAGTAACATCATTGCCAATACTTGATAAGTGGAGTCTTATCCTGCTCTGCCATGAAGCAAAGTTATCTTTGTTCAACTTGGGCACATCTTGTCTGTTTATCTTGTGATCCTGGCTTAGGTCTTGAAACCTTCCTTCTAAGAACACAAGCTCTGATACCAATTGTTAGTAATAACTGAGAGGGGGGGGGGGGGCGGTGAATCAGTGGTTTCAAAAACTTTTCTTTACTCTAACCACCAATCAAATAAACCTCAGATTATTATGTCCCTTACAAGATGCATGCCATGAAATACTTTATAATAATTAACTATCTATCGGTTTTCCTTTTCTGACCTTATTCTCCTTGATTACCGATAAGCAGTAAAACTTATTTACCAATACTCAGTAAATATGCAGAGTATATTGATAAATCTAGAAATGCATATGTGAAATGTAAAACAGTAAAGTAATAAACCATACACACATAACATAAGGATTTTAATGTAGAAACCCTGTTAAGGGAAAAACCACTGGGACCGGTACCCCAAATTTTTCACTCTTCTAAAGTGAGCCCTGTTAGGAGCCAACCTTGTTAAAGGTTACAAACACACTGTTAGGTGTGACCTTGTTAGAGGATTTTATAGATAGAGGTTGTCACTTAGTATCGGGCATCTCAGTTTGCTACCATCCTTGAATCAGCCTCCTTCTTAGACTGTCAATAGGCTTTAAGAAAATCTAGTGCTAATTTCATGAATCAACCTTTTTGGCACTCCTTGGGATGTACCTCAATATATAGAAGACTGTTAAGTCCTGCTCTATTAAGAGACTTGATGCTTCAATGGTTAAACTGAAACATAATGACTTGTTTATAATGCAACTTGAATTGCAGATTTTCAGATCTATTTAAGTACATTACCTCTCTGATCAATGTATCAATTTAATTCTTTGTGCTCCACACTTTCTGCTCTCTAATGCTGTGCTTCACTGTTCATCCATGTCTACAGAATTATTTAGCTCTCCTTCAGCTTGATGGATCAACACTGTATAAAGTTATCCTTCATTATTTTCTCTTCAGCATCCTCTTTCTATTCACTTCCCCTCTTTGTGTGTTATGGAAATGAATTAAGCTTGTCTCTTATATAGACATGATATTCACCATTTCTTGATTTTTGATTTTTGATTCTTGGTGTGAGAAACAATCCAACCAATCTATTTTAAAGCTTAAATCCTAATTTATCTCATAGTTATCTTCTTGCCAACTATACAAATCTTCTTTAAATCAATCACTTAACCCTGGTCAAATAAAAAAATGAAAATAACCAGTTAAGTCTATCTTTAGCTCTTGCCAGCTAGATATTTTTTTATTTTTTGAACTCTCTATTCTGTCGGTCAACTCTATAGTTAGTCATCAGTGACAACTTCCAGTTCTATCAGTGTGACTCCAGTCAGCTTCAGGATCTCCATCCGTTGGGCATCATTGGATTTTACTTGTCGGGCAACTCTGTTCTCAGCTTGTCGGACATCATGCAATTTTTCTTCATCAGGAAACACTGTCTTCTACTCATTAGGTATCACTGTGACTTTGGTTCTTTGCCTTTAGTGATGGTGTGCACTCCATCGGTGTTATCTGTGACTTAGTGAATACTTGACTTTTATGCATTGCTGAAGGCATAATCATTGTTCCATTTATTCTCTAAAGTCTTTGGCATTATATACATGACCGTACAGATGATATCAAGTTGACATCAATGACAATACAAACCATTAACTAATTTTAATGTCTTGCATTATCTTCAACTTAACATTATCAAACATTTAATCAGTTACATGTCATCAGTTGTGTTTCTTGGTGATCTAGAAATAGTGTCTTTAAGTGTTATAGTTATCATCAGTTTGTGGTCTTATCTAGAAATGTGTTGTGATGGATTCTGACATGGCATGTGGAGGTCCCGATATAGTTGGAAAGTGATGTGGTTCTTTGGGAAGTGTGTTGCTATACATTTTAGATGGCTATAGAAGTTCTTCCAATAATTGTAGATTTGGTATTGGGCTTTGTGTAATGTTTTCATGGTCCCTCTCTCTCCTGGAGTGGATCATCTTTCATGTTTTTGGTTTGGGTATTGCATTTAATGTCTATCTCTTATCCATATGGGTTCATTCTATGTGTGACCTATGTTAGTAATAACTGAGAGGGGGGGGGGGGTGAATCTGTGGCCTCAAAAATTTATCCTTCAAACATTAACCACAAATCAATAAACCTCAGATTATTATGTCCCTAAAAGATGCATGCCATGAAATACTAATAATGATTTAACTATCTGTCAGTTTTCCTTTTCTGTCCTTATTCTCCTTGATTACCGATAAGCAATATAACTATTTACCGAAACTCAATAAATAAGCAGAGTATACCGATCAACCCAGTGTTAACTATGTCAGATACAAAAAAATAAAGAAATGAATCATACACACATAACACATGGAAACCCTATTAAGGGAAAAACCACTGGGACCGGTACCCCAAATTTTCACTCTTCTAAAGTGAGCCCTGTTAGGAGCCAACCCTGTTAAAAGTTACAAACACACTGTTAAGTGCTACCTTGTAAGAGGATTTTATACATAGAGGTTGTAACTTAGTATCGGGCATCTATTGCTACCATCCTTGAATTAGCCTCCTTCTTAGATTGTCAATAGGTATCAGAAAAATCCAATGCTACTTTCATGAATCAACCTTTTTGGCACTCCTTGGGATGTACCTCAATATATAGAAGACTATTAAGTCTTGCTCTGTTAAGAGACTTGACGCTTCAATGGTTAAACTAAAACAATATGACCTGTTCATGATGCAACTTTGAACTAAAGATTTTCAGATCTATTTAAGTACATTACCTCTCTGATCAATGTATCAATTCAATTCTTTGTTCTCCACACTTTCTACTCTGTGATGCTGTGCTTCACTATTCGTCGGTATTTGTAGAATTCTTTATCTCTCCTTCAGCTTGATTGATTAGGACTGTATGAAGTTATTCTTCATCAGTTTCTCTTTAGCATCCTCTTTCTATTCACTCCCCTTAATCCCCTTTTCATGTGATATGAAAATGAATTAAGCTTGTCTCTTATATAGACATGATATTCACCGTTTCTTGATTCTTGATTCTTGGCGTGAAAAAAAATCTAGCCAATTTTATTTAAAGCATAACTCCTAATTTATATCATAGTTATCTTCTTGCCAACTATACAAATCTTCTTTAAATCAATCACTTAACTCTGGTCAAATAAAACAAAGAAAAACAACCAGTTAAGTCTATCTTTAGCTCTTGCTAGCTAGATATTTTGTCATTTTCTAAACTCTCTATTTTGTTAGTCAACTCTTCAATTATTTGTCAGTGAAAACTGATAGTTCCATCATTGTGACTCTAGTTACCTTCAGGATCTCTATCCGTTAGGCATCATTGGATTTTTACTCATCGGGAAACTCTATTTTTAGCTCGTCGGGCATCCTGTGGTTTTTCTTCATTGGGCAACACTATCTTCTGCTCGTCGGGTATCACTATGAATTTTCTTCTGTCTTTACTGATGGTGTGCACTCTGTTGGTGTTGTCTATCACTTAATGAATACATGACTTTTATGCATTTCTGAAAGCATAACCTTTGTTCCATTGATTCTCTGAAGTCTTTGGCATTATGTACACGACCGTATAGATGATATCAAGTTGACATCAATGACAATACAAACCATTAATTGATTTAATGTCTTGCGTTATCTTTCAACTTAACATTATCAAACATTCAATCAGTTACATGTCATCAACCTATGTATTTAATTTTTGTCTCTTACCCGGTTTGGTCCATGTTAGGTATAATCTATGTTTTGGTCTAGATGCTTCTAGAATGTGATCTTATTGTAATTTTCTATTTCCATGGATGACTTGTAACTTAATTGTAATATGATTTTATGCATGGCCGACCTTGTTGTAAATTCCAATGATCTATATACTATATAAGTATAGTTTTTTCTTTGGGAAAAGAAAAGAAAGAGTGTTGTGTGCGAATCAGTGGAGATCTATATGTAAAGTTTTAGATGAGTAGAGTTAAATTTATGAGGCTACTAATATGTGATAGCGGAAGAGAAGAAAATTCAGTAATAGTGTGCTACCAAGGTTGACTATGTTGTACAAATCAACTACACTATCATGAGAACTTCTCTTTATCTATTGTGAAGGGTTGTATGTACCTTAACCCTAGGACAGTGAGTCTTGGGTGCATAAGTTATTTGTAATATCTTGCTACTTTTTTTGTGTACCTCTATTTGTAAGTCCAAAGCAATGAGATCCTATTTATATTCAATGTTATATTAGAAGTAAGCCTCTAGTTGCAAGTCCAAAGCTGTGAGCTCCTACTATCTTTGTAATCAAACTATATACATATAAAATCTTGGTGTTCATGTGTTGTTGTTTCAGTTCATTATTTTCTTACTATGTTATGTGGTGAATATTAAAATTATTAGTTTACTCAAGTTATATTTTGGTTTATACTAATTCAGCCCCCCTCTCAGCATACAAAGTGTGTTCATCAATGGATTTGTCCAACTTTGGGAACATTCCAAAACCATTGCTATATGTTCATTCTAGATGCCATCATCCATATACTGGGACTCAAAGTCTCGAAAGAACAAACTACCAAGAAAGGATATGAAAAATATATTGGAAAATAGTGTTGGAAACAATTCACGTCCCTTGTAACTTAGTTTATTTTTAGTCATTCATTATGTAATTTTGTTTTAACACATTACATGTAAAGTTGGAATATGTAATTAAAAATAAAAAAAATACAAGTCAAAGTGGAGTATGAATTTATAGTTGAATAAGTCAAAGTTAGTTGTATCTCTCCCTCATTTTAATCATAGCCTCTCCTCTATAAATACGACAAATATCATTGTAAATAAGGATCTTTTGGGGAAATGCAACAAAACTTTGCCAATTTTGGAAGCACTCTAAAACATTAATTTCAGATATAAATCAAATTGAAATCAATAAAAGAGGCAAGTTGATTTTGATATTTGCATTGGAACAATTTGTAATGTGATGAAATTATCTGGAGTTGGTTGCGAGTATTGTGGTATTATCTAAAAGATATTTAAACCAAATCTTGTAGTCTTTGAGCTATTATTGTGTTTAGAGTTAATGTATATTTTCAAACTTAATCATGGAGTCTTTGAGTTGCTTATTGATCTAAAAAATAGTGTTACATGCTCAAGATAGAGATAACTTGTAATCTTTGTGCTAATTTTATCATCTATGTTTGTGTGATTGAAGTGCAATGTATGTTGGTGTATTTGAGCTACACCTATATTTCATCTTTGTTTCTTAAGTAGTCATAGAAAGTATTTGAGATTTTGTGAGCTTCTTGGTTTCTAAATATTATAGATTGTATTTGAGAGATTATTGTAGGAAAGGATCAATTATTATAAATAAAGAGAATATGATGAAGGGTATAACTCCTATTATGAAAGAAGAGAATATGGTGAAGGTACCACCCTATTGCTTAGCTTAGTGTGCATAATCATAGATCATAGATCATAGATCATAGTTAGTGTTAATTGTTTTTAGTAGCAATAAATAGTGGGAGCCTCCCCTTACAAAGAGGAGATATTGTGTCTCACACACTGTGGTTGATACTACTATTTTTCAATTGTTTGAATCAAGTCAGTTGCAAAATATTCACCCAATAGTTTTTGGTGACTTTGATAGGGATATGATACACATCCAAAAGCATCATGTTTTGGTTTGAAGTATAGCAATATCTTATTCACTGTAAATTATGTTCTTGTAGTTTGTCAATATTTCACTAAGGACATGTAAAATAGATGCACAAGGTCCTCGGGGAAATGCTTTTATTCCTATGAATTTGACACCACCCATACATGATCTTCTAGAATGTTCTAGAAAGAATTTTCCCAAATTCTATGGAGATAGGATACACCACCCTAATGAGTATATCAAGGCTTTCTTTATCACCTAGTGAGTTCTGGGAGTTGAACATAAATATATTTCAATGAGGCTATTCATTAAAACTCTACAAGGCATTATTGTAGATTGGTCTTAAAATCTCGCACCAAAATCCATCACGGGTTGGGACACCATGAGAACCAAGTTTGAGGAAAGATTAAAACATAAAAAAGATTCTTATGCCCTATTGATGAAACTTATTTAGATGAAGAAGGATTTATACAAGCCCATGTAGGGATTTCATTGCCAAGTTTAACAAGTTGGGAAATAGGATTACAACTAGTTATCAACCTACAATTGAGAATAAAAAGTTATTATTGATTGTCTCTAGTCCATAGGACATTCCTAAACCCTAATCTGACATTAAAGATGGTAGATAACACATAAGAAGAAATAAAAATGTACCAAACATAAAATATTCTACCAAACCATATAACCAGTACCCTTTTGGTACCACTCAAACCAAAAAACATGATAACACGATCATGTTGCAGAAAACATGCTGATTCCTGAAATTTGGCTAAGTCTAAAATTTCCTAAAACCTTCAAAATCTAGAATCTTTATTTGATCTCCTAGGAGGATGAAACCACTCTCAAACATCTTGGAAGGTATTACATAAAATTTAACTTAAAGTATAAGGAATTAAGATTCCTTATACTTAATTGTTACATTTTATGTTTCACCCTAAGGCTGAAATCAGACTGAGACCACCAGACTGACCTAGCTCCTATGCATCAAAATAAACTAGATATACTACTAATAGAGAAATCAGTGAACCAACAAGTCAAACATCAAATTAAATCATCCTTAGGTCAGTATGGAAACCCTAAACCTCATTGAAACCCTAAAATTGACCCTAATGGAGGTCTTGCACAGTTGGTGAAGTTCCTGCGTAGTTGGGGCCTAAAGTTGTGTAGTTGGGGAAGGTCATGCACACTTGGGACTACCTCCTACATAGTTGGTCATGTGACGTACGTAGTTGGTGCCCAGAGCTGCGTAGTTGGTCACTTACCGTGCAAGGTTGGAAGCAGTGAGTTGCAAGTTAGTCTTACGGGTAAAACTGGGCATAATGAGGGCCTTGGGAGAAGAATCCGAGGAAGACCCATTTGATATATCCTTGTTTCCCTTCCAAAACACCTCTTAAACCTATCTTACTCTAAGAATCAATCTATCAAACTCACTAGAATTTGACAGAGGCTGGACTGATGAAATAAGGAAAAATAAGATATAATACACAATCCACTAGATCCAAATCCTTCCTAAAAGTTCCTAAAGACCTCAAAGTATCTTATAAAAAATCCAAAATTATCAAACCTAATAATGCAAGGAGATTTTAACATCATATGATACAATCAGAGTTAATATAGAAAGAATAATTTGCCCAACCATATTTTTGATAACAAATTTCCTTTGATAAATCATTTCCATCAATGAGAGGCAAACATATAATTAAAACAGAATCATAACACCCCACATTAAAGCTTCCTATGATCCAAAGAAGGAAATCAAGACAATAAAACACACACACATAAGTATGGTAAACATATATGAAGGATCTCCTTCCAGGATAGATCCTACCTCAATACCTGTGGAGAAACCATTGTGGGAGAAGTCCTAGATCTCTCTAGCCAACCTTCTAAACTCCTTCAAGTTCCACAAGCACAACTATCCTCTGGATACAACCCAAAACTCCCATAATCTAGCTACCGATAAAAATATAATGATCTCTCCCAAAATCTTAATAATGTATCTCTCCCAAAACCTCCATACTGGCTCCCTCCAAAAATTCTCTTATTCTCCTCCCATAAGTATCTTACAAGAGTGGTTGCACAGGAAAATTCCAACAGTTGCAACCATTCATAACCAAAGTTTCGTTAATATTTTAGAACTTTAATTACTTAATTATTCATTAGTTGTAAGATATTCCCACATAATATACCATCGTTAATTTAATTACTTTAGTAAATATTTATGCATATTATCTCTAACACAAGGTATTCCTATATTTAATCTCTTAATTTACTTTTATTTACCTTAGCCATTAAGGAATTCATCTCAAGGTAAATATTTAATAAGTTGATAATTACTTTAGTATTTACTATATAGTCTTATAACAATATTGTTACACAAATCATAAATACATATAATCATTTAATTCTTTTATATATATATATATATATATATATATATATATATGATAATTACTTTAGTATTTATTATATAGTCTTATAACAATATTGTTACACAAATCATAAATACATATAATCATTTAATTCTTATATATATATAAACATGTGCATATGTGTGCACCCATATGCCTATGTGTATATATATAACCATTTAAATATTATTATTATAAGAAGAGATTAATTTATAAATATATTTTATAATTCTTATTATAATATATTTTAATTCTATATTATATTAATTACTGCAACCAGCTATTGTTCTATAAAAGATATAACATTCAATCCTAGTAGAAACATGATTACCACTCACATAAATCAATCCTCCAACAAGAGCTATGGATAATAATTCAAAAATCAATCAAGGCAACAAAGCTATCTAGATAACAAAACAAATTACCATCATGCCAAAGAAAACATATCCAGGACCAACTCAAGAGTACCTAACCCAAGTGCAAGGGATCATAAGAAAAGGACCAAAGGTAGGTTTATACTTGCGAGGACTTGGTACTCTCTCTATAACAATAACAACGATCAAGGATTTTTGGGCACGCTCAGATTTGTTAAGCCAGGTGAAGTCAATGCCTAGTACTTTAAAGTCTGCATCATAGAGCAGAAATGCATGTGAATTGATGTACATATAAAAGACGACATTGCAGACAGATGATCGGGATCGATACATTGTGTGGACCTCATCCATGTGAGTAACTATGACTTCATCCCGAATCATGAAAACACATCATGTATACACACACAAATAATGTAGCATTATCATAATGGGGGTTAGAATCTTGAGCATTGGGTAAGTCTATAATTGACACTAATAATAAATCAACATAATCATGAGGAATATCCTAAATCATTAAGTGAGATACAAGATTCAACAAAAGTAACCTTAATAGAAGAATATATATATATATATATATATATATAACATCTTAACTGTATTCAGAAAGGTATTGAAGGTCCTCAATACATACATGGAGATAAACACATACATAAATGATACCTTTAGACAATATGTCTGATAGTAGAATCCTCAGGTACAAGCTCATGAAATCATTATAAACAAACTATAGGAATAAATGAAACAAGTATTAAGCTATAAGAAAATAATGAAAGATCTTACTTCATTCAAAAGCACAAAACTTGTATTAGGGTTAGAGGGGTATTACACTCACCTATAAGGTAGATCCAACAAGTACAACAAAGTGAGATAGGGTACAAGCGCAAGACCTAGATCTTGTAGTGTTGGATTTCTTTGTGTTGATTCGAAAATGAGATATGAAAGAGATATGTGTAAATCTGATCTATGAAAGTAGATACAATAAATAGAGATAGGAATGTGTGCACTTGGAAATGAGAGAAGAAGAAGGTATTTGGAGGTTGATTTTCTATCTGTTAGAGTCCTAGAATGACCTAATTTCCAAATTTGGCAATATGTAACCTACAACACAGAAACCTAAAAATTTCTATTCTGTCATGGAAATAGGTCGAAATAGGTTTGACCTATACCTAGGTATAGGTTGAAATTTCAATGTATACTTGATGTGGTCAAAATAAAAAACATAAAATTTGATATGGGCAGGGAAGGTCTTTTGATTGGCTTCCCAGATCTATAGATGGATCTACACTCTAGGGCCTGCAAGCCTAAAAAAATGTGTGTTTGTGTGGCTATATAGGGGTTTGCCTTAGTTGACTCCCTATTTTGGTGATTTTGACCTCCACATATATTCATTAGGAAAACTATAAAGTGTGAAGTTCTCTTGTATCTAGATTGTATGTCTAGTGTGCAAAATGAGCTAATAAAGTAAATGCCTAGATCTAACCCTATATCCACAGAGTGAAACCGTAGCATGAAAATGTAAACAAAATGTACTTGAATGCATTTAAATGTGATCATGTAAAAATGAAGTAAAAAAGCATAGATCTAAAAATAACAAGGAAATCATACCAAGCCCCGAAGGGAAAAAGTGAACCTAGCCATCTTCAAAATCTGTTTGATTCTCCATGATATAGAAGATGATGTCTTGAATGCTTGATTAAGATTGTAGATGCTTGATTTAAATTTTTTGTGGGTCCACAAAACACTCCCCATTTTTTTTGGTCCTTTGACTATGGGGGCCTCCCTTATATCTTTTTTTGGTCTACCTCTCCCCTTGTTTCTTGAACTCTGATCTTGGAGGGGCCTATTGAGGAATTAAGGGTGCTTTTTGACCCTTTTGCACTTTTGGCATTTCAGATATCTAGAGGTCCTCCAACCTCCAAAAATATAAAACAAAAAAGGATGAAATGGCCAAGCCTACACCTTTCGGTGTTTCAATCTCCAAAATGCCAAAAGGGGGGAGGTCACCAGACTTCAGGGTTTCAGCCTCTGAAACCCTGAAGTAGGTGATGTCACCCTACGGGCTATAAAATTGGCCTGAGAAATTTTTCTCCTCACTTTTTTTTGTCTTCTTCCTGTATTTTGAGTTCCTCATGCACCAACCATCTTCCTTCCTCACCTCCTTGCCATGCCTCCGACCATCCCACTGAGTCCTAGAATCCACTTGGACAACAATCACACATTGCTATCTTGACTATCCTCATAGCCGTAAATCAAAATCAAAACTTGCAAAATCAGAATTTGCAACAACCTCATCTGATGACTTTCTTCGCTAACACACAAAGCTTGCCACTAAATTTCATTGGGCAACTACATAAATTGCCCAAAAATCTAGAGAATTTTTTCACGCATTTTATATATGGAGAATTAAGGATAGTGGAAGAGGACATCCATGCCTTCAAAGAAATTTGTAACTGCAAGGTGATTTCCCACCAAGATGTTGTCTATCACCTATTCCCATACACTTTGGGGGAGTTTGCATACAATTGGTACCTGAAATTACCATGGTAATCTATCTCTGCATGGACCGAATTTGAAACCAAATTTATTAACTAGTTTAAGTTGTATGTGGACCCTACTACGACACATCACCAGTTCATAAGAAAGAGAAAATATCCCAAGGAGCCCATTTCTATGTTCAATCATCATTTCCACAAAATGCATCAAAAACTAGAAGCTCCTTACAATATACCAGAGGTAGTTGTCATACAAGTTTACCCTAAAGCCCTAGACCCCTTCACTTGAATCTTTCTAAGAAGACTTCCCCTAGTGGATAGGGACACAATAGAAAAGGTATACAATGAGGTCATAATGTTTACACAAAAAATGGACCTACAAGAGGAGAACTTTGAGGTTGTGCCTACCATTAGAAACATTACTACTCCACATCCATTTTCAACAAGAAGTCAAGATTTGGCCACCCACATTCCTTCGTTAAACCCAATCCTAGCACAACCATTCAAAAAACCACCACCATCCATCACTTATCCCAGTTATGAGGTTCATAAGACATCATTCTTGGAGCAAAGGGTTGTGCCTCAAATAGAAATTGATACTCATCGTGCCTCCAAGTTAGATGTCATAAAGAAAACCCTATCCCAGCTCACCAATGAGCTCACCAAGATGAAATTGAATCCCTCCCAAAATGAAAGTGGATACCAACAGACGCGTGCTGGTTTGAATGCTTACCACTAGAATTAGAATCAGAGTTTCAACACCTACAACAATAAAAACAATACACAGGATAATATATTTATGCAGAAAATGCAAAAGAGACCATGGAACACTTAACCCAACAATGGTAGCATACCGAAAGATAATGCTAATACTTATGAGGCTATGGAGGCCAATTTTATCGAGGCTCCAAATCCACACCAAGAGAATGACAGATATGGAAGCAACCCCTATAATCAATATTCACAAAATTTGGAGGAGCCACCCATTCAATCCAACGCCATGATGTTGGAATCCTATGAGTTTAGAAATGGGGAAATTTTGTAGACTTGTACAAGAGAAGAAGAGTTTGTATTGATATTCCAGAAGGAGAGCGAGCATGAATACTCTAAAGATCATTCCTTCCAAAATTGATCATCGAAACTCATATAAATTACAGAGCCAAAAGGAACCTATGACCGATGGTATACCTTTGAGAAAACAACCAACTCCACCATATCCCTAGGAAATAGATAACACTGCATCGCTTAGAGGTCTGAGTGCTCCCACATCATCTCCACCAAACATGTTTACTGGTTACAGAAGTCCAGCTTGATCAAATGACAAATACAGTGTGATCAAAGAATTGAAGAAAAAGAAGGTGAACATATCTATGTTTGAAATTCTTCAAGACTTCCCTTCTCAGAGAGAAGCACTCCTAAAATTCTTGGACCATTCAAAATAAGGTACCACAACCAGCAGTGCACCTCCAATGTCAACACTTCCAAAGCTTTCCCAATGATGTTCAAAGATAAGATAAAGGTACCACCATTCCTACCCAGTCTGAGAATATTTAGAAAAAATTGTCTGATTGATTTGGGATCTTCATGTAATGTCATGCCCTTATCCATTTTTCAAAAACTGGGGATGGTTCCACAAACAAAAAACAAAGTAGTGATTCAGCTCAATAAAATAGAAGTAAAGGTAATGGGCATACTTAAGGATGTGCACATACAACTAGTTCCTAACCCAAGGATACACGAATAAATTAATGTGCACATAGTGGATATCCCTGAGACTTATGGAATGTTCCTGAGTTGAGAATGGACCAAATGCTTGAGAGGATGGTTGTCCACTAATTTCACCCAATTGTGGCTACCATGGAAGGGACTAAACAATCAGATCAAGATCGATGTTGAATCCAAGTTAAAGATGATGATGATAGACTATATGCTTTGAATGAAGTTTTTTTCACATCGACTGACCTAGGTACCTATCGGATGGATGACATTCTCATGTTCTGAATCAAAGAAGTTGAGGAAAAAGACCATAGTCCCATACAAGGCCTATAAGAATCAACATCAATGATGACATCTTTCAAAAATTTATCAAAAATATGACGATGAGCCTACAACACATAGGGAAGGATTAAGACCCTAACATCCTCCTGATACTAGGGTATTGTCGGTTGCACCAAGTAAGTCATTAATAATTCACATGCCCCAGTTGCCAAGATGCGCTGTCATGAGTGTTAACTCAAATTTCCTTACCAATCAGAATCCTAAAGGGGTTTGAGATAGAAAAGGAAAGCCTTGAGGTAGAAAATGAAGGTGACACCATGCCAAAGACAGATAGCCCCATTAATTTATAAACCCCAGCCCGAAGTCAAGACTGTGCGTCAGATTTAGATAACAAGAGCCCCACCTTGAACGTATTTAGTGAATGGAGCACTTTCAACAATGACGCATGTCCACCCTATGGAGAGCTATAGGAAGATTAGGGAGGTGAAGGTGCTAAATCCTTGGACCTCCAGAATATTTAGGGGTTAAGGAAAGAAGAGTTAACTTCCTCAGATAGTGATGGCAGAAGGAAGTAGAAGCTCAAAACAGGGGGATTCTCAGGAAATGTCCTAACCAAATCAAAGCCCACAAAACAGTACCAAATATGGAAATTATGCTTCTATGGGTCTACATGTAATAAAGGGGCAGGCACGGGGATCAAACTAATAAATTTGAGAGGTAAGTCTTTCTATATTGCTTATCGGTTACAATTCCTATGCACTAAAAATGTTGCAAAATATGAAGCGTTGGTTCATGGACTCCTCCTGGCTCATGAGAAAGGAATAAAAGAATTGATAGTAGAAGGGGACTCACAATTGATCGTCAAACAATTCCATAGTAAATATTCTTGCAATGATAAGAGATTTTCAGCCTTCCAAAATAGGGCATGGGACTTGATCAAAGACTTTGAAGCATTCAACATCAAATCCATCCCACGATGAAAGAATGTTATCGCTGATGCCCTAGCTATATCCACTAGTTCCTTACACCAAATAGAGATGTATAAAATAAATAAGTTCTCCATTGAAATCGTTGCATCCCCATCTATCCCAGATAAGATTATCAATTCAAAGTCTTTCAAGATGACCAACACATCCTTGAGTTCATCATGTGCACAAGTGTGTTCAAAAATAAGATTATAGACAAAGGGAAGGAGGAGATAGAAGAATAAGTTAGGTCAGAGGAACTAGATGATAAAGGCATCATAAACCTAAGGACCAATTCCATACCAAAAGGAATGGTGGAACTAGAAAGAATTTTTGACAGTGACGAGACTACTATGAGAAGACACCCAAACATATGACCTGATGGTAAAGAATAAGAAACATACAACCTAGGAACAAAAGATGAGTCAAGAGAGGTCCACATCGATAAATTTTGTACCAAAGAAGAGAAGGAGGAGATGGTATGAATCCTTACGGAATATCAAGATGACATATCTTGGAGTTATGAGGAACTGAAAACATATGACACCTCAGTCATAGTTCACAATATTCTACTGATACCAGACTCCAAACCATTTTGATTGTGTCAACATCTCGTAAACCCTACTATGGAGCCCTTGATACAAAAGGAAGTCCAGAAGTTGCTGGATGCAAGGATCATATTCCCAATTCGACACTCCACGTGGGTAGCGAACTTAGTACCTGTGAGAAAGAAGACTGGTGAGATCAAATTGTGCATGGATTTGCAAAATCTAAACAAAACCTCTCAGAAAGACAATTACCCACTTCCTTCTCTTTATGAATTACTACAAGTAGTAAATGGTTCCCAAATGATGTCCTTCTTGAATGGTTATTCGGGTTACAATCAAGTAATGGTACAAGAGGAAGACAAGCTAAAGACAATATTCACCACCAAATGGGGGACATTCACCTATCAATGGATGCCCTTTGATTTAATCAACATTAGGGATACTTTCCAGAGAGAAATGGACATGACTTTATAGTGTATCATCATCTATATGAATGATCTGATAGTTTTTTCAAAAAACCCAACTAATCATATAAGCGATCTAAGGAGAGTCCTTCAAAGATGCAGGAAGTACAATATTTCCCTCAATCCCAAGAAATGTGTATTTGGGGTCACAAAAGGCAATTTTATTGGGAACATAATTTCAGAAACATGAATAATAATTCAACCTGAATGAGTCAGAGCCATTCTCAAGCTGACACCGCCTCATAGATGGAAAGAATTGAAATCTTTCTTTAGGAAGATTAACTTTGTGAGGAAGTTCATTGATGGTTTTTCCAAAATAGTGAAACTGCTCAATGACATGCTAAAGAAAGATGCTAAAATTGAGTGGACTCCCCCATTAAGAAAGTCATTTGAAGAGATCAAGAACATAGTCACTAAGGCCCCTATTCTTGTAAGCCTAGATTACACTATCCCTTTCAAGGTATATTCTTTCATGTCAGAACATTCCTTTGCAGGCATCCTAACAGAGAAAAGGGATGGGGAGAATGAGAGGCCAATAGTGTTCATGAGTTTCCCCCTTAAGAATGTTGAAGTTAGGTACCCCAACCTAGACAAACAATCTTTTGATTTAGTCTAAGCGGTGAAGAAATCTTGGCATTACATCTTGAGGAGAAAAGTCTTTGGGATAGTCCCTGATGCGGCCGTAAAATCTTTGTTGATGCAGAACAAGATAGGAGAGAGAAGGGGTAAATGGATGGAAATCCTACAATAATTTGACCTAGAGATCCAACCAATGAAACTAGTAAGAGGCCAAGGCTTGACAAAGCTAATCATTGAAGTAGACAAGGGTCTAGTATGCCAAACTTACATAGATCAGGGTGTGATTACATATATATAGTATCAAGATATAGTCTACTACCTACTACAAAAATTCTGCCCAAAGGGGATGAATAACTCACAGAGAAGATCTTAGAAAATAAAAAGAAACTCCTGCATGCTAAAGAATGTTCAGCTATATAAACACAATTATGAAGCTTTGTACCTGAGATGCCTAGACCGGCTCGAAGAAAAACAAGTCCTAGAAGATTTTCGTGACATATATAGGACAAGACACAGGTCAGCTGAGGAAACTGCCCAAAAAATCTTAAGGGCGGGGTATTTTGTGCCAACATTGTTCAAAAACACTAGAAAACATGTAAGATCATGCCACACCTTCTAGACGAGTGAAACTCAAGAGAAAAATCTGGCGATGCCCTTACAACCACTATACGAGGTATGTCTATTTTCCTAGTGGGGCTTGGATTTTGTTGGAATGATTAACCCCCCTTTGTCTGTAGGTCATAAGTTCATCTTAATGGCTACCAATTACTACACGTGCTGGACGGAGGCCCATGCACTGAAGAATTGCACCACATAAGTGGTAGCTAGGTTCTTAGAGGAGCACATCATAACTAGGTTTGGGATGCTATTCTATCTGGTATGTGAAAATGCCCCCTCTTTTTCCTCCACCTCTCTCACACAATGAGCCTTTAAAAATTAGGTAATCCTCATTTTTTTGTAATTATTATCCACATGGAAATGGTGTAACAGAGTCCACAAACAAGAACTTGACGATAATGGTTAAACACCTCCTCGATGACAACCCTCAAGATTGGCACACACAATTGAAATACGCTTTATGGATAGAATGGGTAAGGATTAAGGATGGAGCATGTGTCAAAGCAATAGGCCATCATCAAGAGGTAGTTTAGAAAGAGAGATACCATGAAATATTTCAAGATCTGTGACCTTGTCCTCATGTGGGACAAGGCAAAAGAAAAGCCAGGTAGCCAAACCAAATTTGAAAAACTATGGACATGCCCCTATCAGATATTAGAGATCTTGGGGGAAAACACTTTTAGGATCATTTCCTAAGATAGAGAGTTGACCCCATTTCCAATCAATGGAAAATTCCTCAAACACTATTTCGGATCCTAAGCGAGACGTCCCTTCGTCCCTTGTATCATAGTTTTGCTCTTTTTTTTTCTCTTTCTTTCTTTCTTTCTTTCTTTCTTTCTTTATTTATTTCTTTCTTTCTTTCTTTCTTTCTTTCTTTCTTTCTTTCTTTGTTTCATTTTTCCGTCTTCTGTCTATTTCTTCCATCCCTGGTTGTTCCCCTCCTTTTGTCGAGGCTTGTTGCTTCCTTTTGCTTGGGGTCAGTGTGTCATAGACTCATTCTGAGTGGTCTTTAAATTGGAGAAAAGGTATTTCTTGGTCATATTCTCCAAAGGAACATACAACACAGAGAACGTCCCAATGTAAGACCATAAATAGGCATAAAATACATATCTAGCTAACCACAAAACCCTAAACAATATGTAAAATTATCTAATCTAACATTAGAGCCATTGAAACAGGAGTTCAAAACAATATGCAAACAAAGACTTAAAAATCCCCTTCAAGTGATGCTCAAATGCTCTCCTTTCTTCTCCATTGAGTAGATTATTGTTTCTCTTTGTCAATGACAAAAATGTACAAGCATTGAAAACCCAAATTTGATAGCAAGAATACTAGGAGATAGTGGTTCAAACTTGAATGAGAGGATTGCATCTCAATTTATAGAAAATTAGAGACAATTGAAGAATTAGAATGCATAAATCAATGCATAATGGAGGGAAAATGAGGAAACAAAGTAATAGGAAATTGGAAGCATAATTAGGGGAGAATTGAATAAGGAAATATGGAAGAAATCATGAAGCACCTTAATAGGGATATAAAGCACAATTAAGGGATATAAAAATTAGGTGGCATTAGGAGGAATTAATTCAATAAATAAATAAATATTCCCCATAAAACAATAATTAGCATTTATGAAATTATAAAATCCCATAAATTAGAATTAGCAAATTAATTAATTAATTGTGAAGACTTAGAATAAGAATGAATAAATATGATTTATTCATAACGAATAGGGAAAAATATTAGGTTATTCATCCCAAGAGGATAAATTAGTTAATTATTGATCAAATTGAAGGTATTAATGTACAATTGAATTGATTTTGATAATATTGATAGGATTATGATAGGTTCGAGGCATTGATGAACTTTGACAATGCGCTCAAATAATGATGTTCGAAACTGATTGAATAACATCAATGAACTTTGATGACACCATAGGATTGAAATAGGAATAGGGAAACATTGATGAACTTGGACAATGTTCTCAAAATAATGGTGATCATAAATATCATTGATGAACTTAGATAACACTATTGAATTGATAATGATAGATTACTAACGATAACATTGATGAACTTTGACAATGTTATCAAATAGGTGATAAAAGGGATACGAAGCATCAATGAATTTGGACAGTGCCCCTAGAATGATGATAATATTGAATAGATTTAGAAAAGGCTTTGATCGATTTGAAAAGTGAGCTAATTAGGCATCAATGATCTTGGACAATGCCCTAGAATGGTTAGAATGATTCCAAAATAATTCTTAAATGATTAGGAATAGAATAGAATAGATTTGATTTGATTTAGGATGATTTGAAATGGTTTATGAGTGATAGGATCAGTTTAGGATCGAATAGGATCAGTTTAGGGTTGATCAGAATTGATTGGGAAAATGATCAATTTGACGAAGATAATAGAAATATTAGTAAATAATTGAACAATTTTGCAATATTCAATTATCAATGAAAGACACAAAGTTGTCATATAATAAAGATCATATGCGCAACATAGAGGAATAATTAGATCGCAAAACAATGTTTCAATTGTAATTCCAAAGATGTTAAAACACGTAGACTAGTAGGCTCGAACCATTTTTGGGTGTGTACATTTTTCCCCTCTTTGATTCAATGCGATTATGAGCGTTGTGTCAAAGAATATTGAAGAAAATTGCATTAAAAAACTCCCCACTGATAATGGGATACATAGGTGCCCCCTCAAGAAATTGAACAAAAAATGCAAATGATAGGTCAATTTGTCAACAATGATGAGACAGATCCACAACAACGAATGGATAAAAAATCAGAGGTCAAACACAAAATTTATGAGGCGCAGAGTGAAAAAAGAATCATGACCAACACAAAAGGAAAAGGTTGCACATCCATCTAGGCAACCAAGAGGCTATAAAAAGGCTTGGAGAGGGATTTAGAGTTCATTTTCACTCTCTCATTTGGAGGAATTTGAGCTCTAGAGAAAGGAGAATGGATCGAGTACCAGTGGAAAATTAGTGCGGGGAATAAGTGCGTAGCTACTGATGGCTGGCCAATGTGGGACCTGAGGTGAGTTCATTAGATCCTCTCAATTATTTCTAGGGTTTGCACTCTTTTCTAGGCATTTAGGGCTTGAAAATGGGTCAAAATAGGGTCAAACAAGGTCCATACGTGCCAACTGTGCAACTCACGTGACCAACTACATAGCTCACATGACGAAATGCATAGGTCACGTGCCCAATTGTGAAGCAAGTGCACTTGGAATGACCAAGTGCACAAAATACATGACCAAGTGCGCTGCCTGCGTAGTTGGTTAGCCAAACTACGCAGTTGGTAAAGGAAACTGTAAATGGGAGGAAAATAGGGTTTGGGGGGTCCTAAACCTTCCCAAACCTTCCTAAATAGGTTAAAACCCTAGGATAAGGTCAAAATTAGGTCAAAGTTGGTCAAAACAAGACCGGGGTTAGTCAAAAAGTAACATATAGTATAGATAGTTGACCAAAGTTGCATGGTGATTGTAGGAGGAGCTTGCATTGCCACAAACACGGGAGAGCAAACCGACGTGTCCGGATATCCATCATAGACTAAGAAGGCATGAGACACAGATCCTATCCTTGCTAGGGCTTTACTATATCACCTATATGCTCGAGATTAGGACAAATTGTGATTTGATTACAATGCTTGCAGAGCGATGGAACTCAAAGATGAGTTCATTCCACCTATAGACAGGTGAGGCAACTGTGACACTGGAGGACATGTGGCACATCCTCAAGATTCATATATGTGGTGAGCTAGCATAGTACGACCCCACAACAAGGAGATCAACATTGCACCGGTTTTTTTATAGTGACGATGAGGATCTAGATATCTGAGACTACGATATCAGGTTGGAGACTGTGGAGAGACAACATTACAAACTGCTCGCAGTGATATGTTGTGTGATCAGAGCTCTACTATTGCTAGACAGACAAGGCCATGGCTTCCGTATTCGATGGGGAGAGTCTTAGAGTGCATGATTATGGAGGGCACAATGTTTGCATGGGGTCTGTGCATGTTGGCGATGACCTACTACCAACTCCATCAGGTATCTTATAGAGGAGGGTTAACAATTAGCAACAGGATCACACTATTGCAGGTGTGTGCTTATGAGCACATAGTTGTCTTTCAGCCCGTTTCTTAGAAGATTGTACTGCCAGACATGCCATATGTGTACTTCTATTAGGGAGCGCTCGCACAGGGACCACTAGGTTATGCATTGCATTTTAGACATGAAGTAGACATTGTTAGAGATTTCACATGGTGACCATATATAGATTGCATTGGATTGGATGATGACAAAGATCACTTACCCTATTGTCAGCATGAGAGGTACCTCATTGGGAGGACTATCATAGGTCACATGGTGATCAAGATGTAGCTGCCAGAGAGAGTACATAGGTAGTTCAGAGAGAGATAGGGAGTACCGACATGCACAACATTGTTTGTACGATCGAGGGGTGAGGTCAAGGCATGAGGTGCAGTACTCCAGACTCAGGTAGCATACACATAGTTTGAGTAGTTGCACCCTAGACAGTGGGGAAAAGGTGCAAATATAGAAGATGTAGGGATGATAGATGAGTATGACCTATGGTTTTCCCAACATAAGCTTTTTCCTCTGACAGATTCAGCGGTTCCAGTACCAAGATTGCAGATGGTTAGGGATGAGAGCACAGAGGAGGCAGATGAGGAGAAGGAGGATGAGGAGAGAAGAGAGGATGGGGATAGTGCTAAAATTGATCCTGGTGTGATGCCTATGTAGATGGTTGAGGACAATGATGATCCAGTACAGGATGATGAGATACATGTGCCCGATGACAGGTTTGAGGAGGACAGGCAGTAGAGACAATGCATTGTAGAGCTGATTAGCCAGATAGATTGAGTTACGGTTGAGAGAGACATAGATAGAGCTGCATGGTCTGTAGAGTGGGAATCATGGATTTCAAGGCTATCATAATTCATAGCATAGGTGGAGAGATTGAGGGTAGAGAGAGATACAGATAGAGCTATATTCTCAGCTAGATTGGACAGGTTGACAGTAGAGAGGGATACTTTGTGTTAAAGATTTTTCTTGTATAATCTCAATACAACATCAATGCTTGACTCTTAGATTCGCAATTCTTGACTCATGCAAGTAAAAGTCTAATTAATGAGGATTTGATCCTCCTTATACTCAGAGCTCCATAGACTCAGGCGGGTGTACCTCTTGACTTATTTCTTTCTAATAAATCAGAGAGTGGACTCAGGATTCTCACAATGATTTACTAATGTCTTTTTTTGTAGCTGGTGCAGAGCTTCAAGAGCCAATCCATGATTTTAACAAGAGTAAATAGCACAGCAGAAAAATGGCCAATGTGACAAGGATATTCATCCTTCTTCTCTTTGAGTTTAAAACATAGTCAGGCTAACCTAAAGGATCCAGTTATTTAACGAATCAATAACAATGTCTTTACTATTCAATACAGCTCCTAAACATCCATGCTCTTAAACAGGAAATGAAAGATATTCAAATTTTAATTGATTGATGATGAAAACTGCTAGACCAGCAAAGACCAGTTCCTTATCTATTGGGCAACAGAGTCAAATAAACATACATCCATAGAAAAACCTCTAAATCCAAACACAAAAAAACCAAATGAAGTACCTTAGAAATCACTCTCTTCACTCCAACACTTGGACATCAAATTCATATGAAAACCTTGAACTCTCAGAATTTGTCTCTAAGATTTTCTCCCTCCTTGAAAGAACTTAAAAACACAACTCACAACTACCTTATAACTAGAGTATTAAAATGCCTTAAAAATTAACACACAAGATTTCAAGACAAGACACAAAGACATCAACAAGTATTGAACATGGATTCCATTGTTCTTCATTAAATTGCTATCCAATTCTGCATATTTACAAGACAAAGAGATTAGATAGACAAGACCCATAAATCAGGAAACTGCCCAACAATATTAATTTCAACATCCTTGTAACAACAAAGAAGAAGAAAGATAAAGGAAAAGGGAAGCCAGTTCTAGCCACCGACACCTATCTATTTTCAAGAAAAATATCTTCTTTTCTCCAAAGAAATCTGATCTCCTCCAAAGAAATATGATCTCCTCAATACATTTGATTCCACTTGCCTTCTTCAAAATCTAATTTCATTCTCTGAAAATATCTTCCAAATATGATTTCAAGCTTCTAAGAAATCCTTCTGTGAATGCATATCTTTCAAGTTTGAAATATAAAATATTTCTGAAAACTATATGCAAGACTATACTTTTTCAATGTTTAACTTTGCATATTGTTTCAATTTTTGCATTTAATACTTTTCTATGCAATTTTGACTTGACTACACCCTTTGATTTTTATGCATAGACTATACCTTTTAATTCCTTTTAATTTAAAATCACGTGCACATTCCTTTTATTGAAATTTTTCCTTTTTCCTCTTTATGCCCAGAATGCACTAGATTTGGACACTTGGCATGCTCTGATTTGATGCTCATTAACTGGCTTTGAGAACTCTTCCTCTAACCCTAGGTCACTTGGAGATTTGGAGACAAGCCATCTCTGGGTGTCTGAAATATTTCCCTGACCATGGTTAGATCTAGAGACTTGGAGATAAGCCTTAGTCTCTAAGTCTCTAAATAAACTCAACCTTGACCTTTCTCTGACCATGGTTTATCTTCACTAGTGTATCTCTAAATCTTAGATAGACTTTTCTAACCCTGGGTTTGCTCTGAGATTTCATGTGATCCCTTGATCTTGATCTCCATCGGATGGTTCATGCATGATCTCAGAATGCTAGGCACTTAACTGTTAACATTTCACGACCTAGCATGATGGTTAGTTAGCTACTGGGCAGAATCTGAGAAGGAAATTGACTTAACCGCTTGAATTAGAAAACTTGCGCATGGTTAGTTGACTGCCATTCATGTGATCTTTGAAGGTTTGGCCTGACCATGGTTTCATCTTGTGGCTTCGCGACCACCATCCACGTGTTCGCCATGTCACCTTGCATCTGGCCTCCTGTGCGACCGTATAATCTGATTGGGTACACCGTTGATGTCAGCACATGATCACACCCCTAATGCCACCTGTCCTTCCATCCTCATCACCATCTATGCATGGGTCCCCCCAAAATTAGCTTTCCTTCAAAGTATCCCACCTGACACACAAACTGAGGTGCCACCTGCGCGAGTGCGTGGAGAGCCTCCTGTTCATCTTCATATTACCTTGTGTGCATTTTAAATTTTATACACTAAAGAATTCACCTATGGGATCAATATGGGATTGATCCCCTTTGAAGTTTTAAATCCTTTCAGCATTGTGCGCCCAAAATTATGGGGCCCACGACCTCCTACGCTCCTCCAACCAAGGGACCTGCCAATGGGCCTCTTGGCTCCTATTCATTTTACATTGTAAGCAATGGAGTATAAAACTACTATAAAACCCCACCCATGAGTAATGTGGGATAAAGCCCTTTTCCATTTTTCAATTT
This sequence comes from Thuja plicata, assembly GCA_018584345.1. Taxonomy (NCBI): domain Eukaryota; kingdom Viridiplantae; phylum Streptophyta; class Pinopsida; order Cupressales; family Cupressaceae; genus Thuja; species Thuja plicata. The sequence continues at coordinate 119,988 of MU224534.1, forward strand.
TTTTAAACCTGCACAAACTGGTCTTCATTTCACATTTTTATTTCATTGAAATGTTTTTAAAAACTTCTCCAAAACTGCCTGCGCAACTCCTTGTCTTTTGCACAAGCTTCCTCTATGTATTGCGTGGCCGTTTATTGGTTTTACCCTACCAAATTGCATTTGTTTTGGGGCTCTTGCATCCTCCATGCCTTGCGCAGGCTCTTCCTCCATTTAATACGCCCTCTCTCGAAACACTGCGTAGGCTCTTAAATATTATCATTGCCCACTCCTTCAAAAATTTGTGCAAGACTCCCCTTTTATTTAGCGCAACCCCTTTCATTGGTTTTAAAATTCTTGTAGAAATCAATTTTACACATGCTAAATACTACATAGACACTTTGGCAATACATTGCATAGCCTTTAGCATGCTACGCAACCTCCCAATGTATTAATATGCTTTCAAAGTATTTAAAAAGAAACATGCATGAGCTTCTCCTTGGTGCTACGTAGGCTCTGGTCTTTCATTTTTCCAAATGCAATATGCATTTGAATGTGTTTTGAAGTTTGAAAAATACTACTTCCTGCGTGGCATCTTGCTATACACCCTTGCTAGATGTTTTTTCTATTTTAAATTTTTTAAATGCTCTCCTTCAATACTCTACATAGACATTAGGCTTTAAGACATGCCAACATTCATTTTCTATGGTTTAAAATATTCTGCATATTTCTCCATGTTCAACGCAAGATCCCTCTGGTTGACACCTACCATTTTCTTTGGAAACTTTAATGAACATCCTCTTTCACCATGCATGGGCAACCTCCTACCAATAGAACTTGCTTGCAAGATGTAAATTTTTTATAAAACATTTCCATTCGTAGCTCCAAATTGATTTACACCTGCCATTTGCATTGGCAATGAAATGCTTTCTGTTCTTTACATCTGATAAAGCTGCATTGGCGCATACATGCCATTACAAATGCTTGAAATCTCTAAAGCCCGTTGATAGAGTTTCTACTTTGTCTGTTGTAAAAATTTTCACGTGCCTTAGATATGCTTCCATATTCTAAGTATAAACCATTGCGCAATCTGACCATAAAGCATCGAACTGGCGAACTTTAAAAACAACTCATTTCATTTCTACAATTTGAACACAATAAAAACATCTGGCCTCTAGAGCCGACTTTAAAAAATGAATAGAAAAATTCCCAGAGCTCTCAAGTCCAGAAGATATGAAGTCTTTCATGTTTACTCACATCCTGCAAAAACATATCTCCATGATGCTTTCGGAAGCGAGATATTTTAAACTCCCAAGTTGACCACTTTTACAAACTGCAAATGCTCTTGTCAAAACACATGCAAACCACCCTCAGATTCACTTCTACAAAAATATCAAACCATGTTCTGAGACTCAACCAGTGATCTAGGTAGTACATTCAGATACAAAGATTATAAATCCATAACTGGCATCCTAAGACAACCACTTGACAGAAAGCTACAACCTACTGAAAATGAGCAACTCTGCAAAGTTAATTCTTTTTAGTACTGGGGATCTATAGAAATCACTTTTGATTTTGATTCCACAAACCTATCAAAAGAGATTCTTAAAGTCTGAACCTTTGAACATGGATTCACTTTCACACAAGGAATGCATAAATTTATTATATTTATCTGATGATGAACTTATCAACTAATATTAATTTGCAAAGTCAGCACTTAAACACATTCTGAGCTTCAACACAGTAAAATGAAAAAATTGGATTTAGAATCAACTAGGAAAAGTGGTCAAATAGATTGACCAAAGTCTAAAAATTTTCAAAGGGGTACACTACCAGGTTTTCAATGCAGGGGAACAATCACTTCTTCAATATCTTGAACTGGGTACAAATGGTAAAACCTCAAAGTAAGGCACTTAGAAATTTGCATGTTCACACTTGGTAAACCAGAATAAAATGAAAATGGAACAACTTAAGAAAAGTTATCAAATGAGCTCACAAGGGTCTGAAAATGGGGATACAGACTCATTTCCATGCCTACAAAATAATGCAAAAATCCTTATGTCTCGACTAACAACCATGCATTAGATACAAGTCTCTGAAGTGGGTCATTTAGGAAATTCAGAATAAGTGCAAAGTGCAGATCTGTGTAACCACCTACAATTGATTACCTTTAAAACACATCAAAACTGAAAACCAATAGCTGAAACCCATTACATTTTCCAAATGAAAAGTGATAAACATACTCTCCAAGCGGTATCTCATGAAAAACATCATGTCACTTGATACTTGCATCCAAACTTGGCTTCTCACAAAAGATTTTTAGGGCAACAACTTAAACTTAGAGAAATCTTCAGTATAGTCACTCCAAAATGTACCTAAAATTTTGGAGTTCCAACACTTTGATTGCCTCTCAAGATAAAACTATATCCAAAGAACATAGTGTTGAGGAGGAGTCACAATAGTTCATCAGTACCATCACAGATGCCAACGCACACAGGGTTATAGAGATGCTAGGGAAACTTTGAATAGAGTCACAATACTGGAAGGACATTTACATGAGAGATGTGCTGAGAGAGCAGTGGGCACCGAGTTATAGAGTGTATTCTAGTAGATTGCACTCCATGTGGACACATAGCAGTGAGGGAGTGCTAGGACTGAGGGGGCCACCTAGTTTAGGACAGACAGGGCACCAGGCAGGAGGAGCCTAATCTTCTAGATAGGACAGGGATCAGGAGGACCGGGAGAGTAGAGGCTGATAGGAGATTCTCTCTAGCAGAGGGACATTTTTTATAGACATGTTATAGATTATGAGCCTGTGGGCCTCAGTGTATATAGACACCTTGATTTTTTACTCTGATACTTTTTTGAGATTTATATGATATGCAACTATTTTATGATGCACATAAAGGATGCTGATGCACATGATTTTACTTTGCTTAGATATTGCAATGTATCTTTTTTATGCAATATATACATGTTATGAATGACATAATTATTTTAGTCTTTTTTTCTTTTGAAATGTATGAATGCAAAATACAAATGTATTTTTTTGGATTTTTGCTCGTTTATAATTGAATGATTGCAAAATGCACATGTTTTTGGTGCTTTTCCTTTTTATGAATGCATGTATGCAAGATGCACATGTTTTTCATATACTAGAGTACTAGACCAAGATGACTGCGAGGACTGATTGAAGAAGTGTTTGCAAAAAGAGGAAATTAGAAAAAGAAATATTAGTAAGATAGAAGTATTTTTTGGCTTTTAGAAGTGCAATTATGTCATAAGAGCTTATGTTGTTATTGCAAAATTGAATGCGGCGCATCATGGCACAAAAGGCCAGAGCAAGAAAACCATCCTTTTGTGTGAACAAACACGATGCAGACAAAAGATGATATGCTCCGTCCTGAAGCATATAGCAGACATGCCCCATAATTTCATGAGATCATCAAAAATGTAGAAGACAAAGCAAAAAATGATCATGAACCATCTCAGCTACTCTCACAAGTTCAGATAATATCATCGAGTAACATAGGAACATGATAAAAAAATAAATAATGAAAGATAAAATACTCACCGAAACAACCATTATGATCTTTTTATTACTTGCATTAACAGTTCATTGTTTGATATCTTAACTTGTATTGACTGATTGGATGATTGATTGACATGAAGATTGATGGATAGTAAAGATCAAAATATCAAACAGGGCCAACCAGATGGAATGTTGAGTCACAATGATTCATATCACATTTGTGAGAACTTGATTTCATTAAGCACAGAGTGATGCATCTACCACGGATGTCTGCAAACATTATGATCATTACGCAAAAGAAAGACAAGTATGTACAAATTTATTGCAGATTTTTAAGATACTTTTTAATTTTTGAGGATTTTTGAGATATTTGAATTTTTTTGCGATGATCTTTTTTCAGGAATTTTTACGATTTTTAGGATTTTTTCATGAGTTTTTATTCTTTTTAGGGATTTTTTCAGCATCATATTTGATTTTTAGGGTCTTTTTTTCAGGATCATATTTGATTTTTAGGGATTTTTTTCAGGACATTATGCAAATTTTTAGCATTTGTTCAGGACATTATATAATTGTTTTTTGGATTTTTAGCTTCTTATTTGGATTTTTAGGATTTTTTCAAGTCATTAAGATATTTACAAGTTGCTATCTCCAATCGAATAGTCAAGGAATCTAATGAATAAACCATGTTCAAGGTCTTGCCCCCAGTTTGATTTCAAATTCAAAGGTGGTCAGTGCCAGGAATCTGCCCCCAGACAGAAGATAGACTATGTACAGATGCCAAAGAGACATACAGACTAGGTGTACCAAGGATAAGACAAAGGAAATTAACCAGTTACAGGCCGTAAAGGGTCACTAGGGTCAATTTAAAGTGGAAGATATGATCAGGAAAGGACATCATAATACCAAGTGGAATCACGATAGACATTGGAGCAACAACTTATTATGCGTGGTGCCTGTTTGCCAAGTTTTCAGCACGATACTTGCCCAAAGCACCTATTTACCAGGTTTTCACTTGTGGACAAGATTTGTCTCTTGATTTCCATTTTTGTGTGCCAAGATGCCTGTTTACTAGGTTTTCAATAAGGAAACCATTTTTTTTCTCTTTTTTTTTTGTATTTTTCTCTTTTTGACTTTTTTGGTATTTTTTTAGGATCATGCATAATATTTACGGAGGTGCATGTTGTTCAGTGCTTCTGGAAATGGTTCTCCCTCAGATGTTGCAAGATGATACACTCTAGACCCATATGTTATTGTGACGATATAGGGTCCTTCCTAGTTTGGTTCAAATTTCCAAGGCTTTTCTCTGTGTGGCTAGGTTTTATAATTCATTTTCAGGACCAAATCTCTAAGCTCAAAATGGTGGGCTCATACTTTCTTGTTGTAGCTTTGTTTGAGACGGTTTTGATATGATTACAAGTGGACCAAGGTGGTTTGTCTCTGTTCATCTAGCATTTCAATCTCATGCAACCTAGAAACTTTGTACTGCTCATCATCAACAAAGTTTCTAGATAAGATGGCCTCAGTGCCATAAACAAGAGAGTATGGAGTGGCACCAGTGGGGGTGTGAATGCTGGTTCTGTAGGACCAGAGAGCTAGATTCAATTGCAAGTGCCAATCTTGACCAACATTATTGAAAGTCTTTTGAAGTATCTTGATTATTGTTTTATTAGACGCCTCTGCTTGACTGTTGCCTTGTGGATAGTAAATGCTGGAAAATCCATGACGGATTTTCAACTTCTCACAAAGCTTTGTAACATATTTATTTTGAAATGGGCTACCATAATTAGTAATGATAGAAAAAGGAACTCCATAGTGGAAAATGATATAATTCAAAATGAATTTTGAAACTTTCTTTCCTATGATATATGTCATAGGGATAGCCTCCACCCATTTGGTAAAATACTCAGTGGCCATTACAATATACTTGTGGTCATCAGAAGAAAGAGGTGTAATCTTCCCTACAAGATCAAATGCCCATTGAGAAAAGGGCCATGGAGAAACAACTGTCTGTAGATCCTATGCTATAGCATGAACCAAATTGCCATGGATCTGGCATTTATAACATTTTTTACCGAACTTGTGTGCATCTTGCTCCATGGTGGGACAATATTATCCAGCTCTTACCTGCTTCTTAGCAAGACTTAAAAAATTAAAATTTCCTCCACAAATACCATCATGGACTCATGTAAAGGAGTTTCAACCTCTCACAAATTGAGGTATCTGAGAAGGGTTTGGTCATAGGCTCTCCTATAGAGGGTATCACCGATGATGACATAACGAGAGGCTTGACGGATAAGGGCTCAACATTTTTTTTGAGATAAGGTAGGAGGTAAGATTTGGGCATGTAGGTAATCATAAAAATCTTGGTACCAAGGGGGATTAGGACCAATAATATCACACATGAGCTCATATTGTGGAATATTAAATGCAGGAAGCAACAACTGCTTGACAAGAACTTTACATCTTTCTTCATTGTTTGGCATGTCAATCATACAAGTGAAGTAGCCATAGAATCTGCTTATTTATTGTGTACACAAGGAAGTTTTTGAAATATGATTGTAAAAAATTGATCCTTTATAAATTTAGCCAACTGTTTGTAAGGTACTAAATTTTCATCTTTTGTTTCATAGTCATCAGTTACTGTGATAGCTAAATGTGGGCCTCTGATTTAGCCATATACTTCAACATGGTCATTATTCTTCAGCTGCATACAGGAATGAATATCAATTCATTCACCTTGCATGTCTGGAAGAGTCGACCTGTTGCCTTCTAGAAGGCAGGAGTATGAGTTTTCTCTCAGGTCATTGCAAACTCAGTGACTACACCGAAGACCTAAACGAAGGATTTAATCTATATGCTGAATGTAAACTATTGATTAATCTAAATGATTATGCAACTTTGATGTCAATCCAAGCTACTTAAGATTCAGTTTTAGAAGCACTAAATGAGATGTGAGATATTCAATTTTAAACCCAAATTGAAAGTGTGATCTAAATTAAGTTTGTATGCTTGAATTAAATAAACAAAAATATTAGCTAAATGAGAAAAATGCTAAGAATGCTGATACGAAAATGCAGTATAATAACCTTAAGCAAAAATTAGGATCCTTTGTGAAGGAAAAGAGTTTCTCTTTTATAGAAATCTCTCTCGAATCGACGGTCGAGATTGAACAAAAAGAGTGGCTCAGATTTGATTGAAGAAGCACAATCCATGTGCAAGTGATTCGATTGGTCGAGAGAGTCAGTTGACTGAACTGACTGATCAATTATTTTAGAAACTTCCAAAATCAGTTCACAGTTAACTAAAATGTTTTTAAAATGATAAACAGTAGAGAATTAGTTAACTAAGTGGAACTGGATTGTTTCCATTTTCATAAATCAGTTAACTGGATTTGATGATGTCATATGCATTTTTAATAAATTAATTCATTTTGAATGCACATTTATGATTTTATAATTAATTTA
>MU224534.1:139909-167267 GCA_018584345.1 Thuja plicata
ATCAAGGTTAGGGTTTCTTGATTAAATGCTGAGATTGGGGGTCTAGGGTTTAGGTGACCATTTTTAGGTGATTACATTTGCCCCTCTTTGAATTGATGTGCGAGCAGCGCATTGATTCAAAGAACTGCTACTGAAAGATTGATCACATTTTTCATTCCACTGAAAATCCACACCTTTATGCAACAAATTTTGGAAGGATTGGCACTTATCTGCGAGTTGTGCAATGAACTGGCAGATAGACTGTAATTTCCCTTGTAGAATTCTCAACTTCTTTAGAGTATTTGGTAGAGGCATCTCTAAAATAGCTTGCACCTTTTCAGGATCCATTTTAATACCTATTTGAGAAATAATATACCCTAGGAGTTTTCCAAAAACCACTCCAAAAACATACTTTTTGGGATTTAAGTGAAGCTTATATCCTTCCATTCTCTCAATGATTTTTTCCAAAATGCTTGAATGATCTTTTCTGGTAGTAGACTTGTAGAGTAGGTCATCAACATAGTCTTCCATCAAGATATGCATGAAGTCATGAAAGATTGTGGTCATTGCCTGCTGATATGTTTCTCTGACATTCTTAAGTCCAAAGGGCATGGTATTGCAACAATAAGTTTTCCAAGGACATGTGAAAGTTGTCTTTGGTTGATCTTCAGGAGCAATGTAGATTTGATTATAACCAGAGAAACCATCCATCAGTGATAACATCTCGTATCCTGCAGTCATGTCGACAATGATGTCAATGTTAGGCAAAGGAAAATTATCTTTAGGGCATGATTTATTGAGATCACAAAAATTAGTAAATATCCTTATGCCCCCAACATTCTTGCTGATAGGTACCAGATTGGAAATCCAGTTGGCATAATCTATGGGTTTGATAAAACCAACATCTAGTAACTTCTTTAATTTTTCTTTTACGAATAGAGCTACTTGGGGATGCATTTTCCTTAATTTTTGTTTCACTAGTTTCACACCTGGCTTCAAAGGGAGGTGGTGAAGAACTAATTCAGGATCCAGACTGGGCATATCAGCATAGGACCAGGCAAAATTAATCTATCTCTCAAGAAATAATCTGACAAATTCTTCCTTCTCTTCTTGTGATAGTGATGCTGCAAAGTGTATGATTTTGGGGTTGTTCAACGTTCCCAAGTTGATTTCCTCAGTCATTTCAATTAGCAATGCTGACTTCTCCTTCAGAGGGGGTATATACAATCTTCCATCCTTGGGCGCCTCAAAGAGGTTTTGATCCTCGGATACATCCTTTATTTTTACTTTTGTATGGTCAACTGGTGCCTTTCGATTTTCACCAGAGGACCTATTCTTTTCATTTTTTCATTTTTTAATTTTATCATTTTCATTTTTGCAACTGGAAGATGGAGTTGACTCCCCAAAATATGCTATAGCAACAAGGTTAATAGAGAAACCTACTTTATGATCGTCGGATGGCATACCTTATCAGAGGTCAAAGAATTCCGCTATTGCTTCATGATTTTTGAAGCAATCTAAGCTCAGTGATCCTTGTTCATCCCAATCAATAAGTTCAGGGTAAAATAGGGGGATGTCATCATTAGTAGTGAAAATATTTTTGAAGCCAGGGGTAAGAGAAATATAAAGATCATTTTCATCAGAGTCAGAGGCTTTGTGTACAGAAGGTTCCAGACTAGGGTCCCATAAAATAGTAGCCCAGGGGTGAGGATATGTTATTGGAGGAGGTATTGCATTAACATGTTTATCTTCAATTGGTGGGTCATTAGATTCATGGAATACATGGTCAAGCTCATAAGAACTAGAGGAATAAGACATCCATTCCCACTCATTGGAATTGGTAGTTTCAGAATAGGGAACCTTAGATGCCTTGTCATCGTTCAAAACATCCACATTTTTACATGAGGCCATTTTAGAATTCAAAGAGCCAATTCACAATGGTTTAAATCCAATTCCCAAATGAGGAGGATGACCTTTTGTAGCAAGAGGTTCAACGATCCCTTGCTTTTGTGATCCCAGACCACTATGGCCATCATATCCTTTTTTCTACATTATAGTGAACCCTGGTCCATATCTTTCAATAGGTATCTCAGTGGGTTCTTGTTCTTGTTTTTTATTATCCTTGAAAATCTATCTAGATGCATTTTCATACACATGTTCCTCATGAAAACCTCCCCAACTAGTGGATGTGGGCGAGGGCATAACTTGCAAGGTGGTATTTGGTGGTTTTTTTTGCAATAATTTTGGTTTTCCATAGGACTTCGAGGAGAGAGGAAGCTTCCCAATGTGAAATTCTTGAGCCATTGTATACTCTCTATACCCTTTATATTTTTCCTTTGACCATTTTGATGAGGGTGGCTGCATCAACATACTTGGAAGAATTGGTTGGGGTAGCTTCGCTTTTTGTAGGCACCTATTGTGCGAGACCTTCTTTCAAATTAGCACAAAATTGGAAAGGATTAGGATCACTTGGGACAGTGATCTCATCTCCATTATGGAAGAATTTTAGACATTTTTGATATGTGGAGGGAACTTCCTTCATGGCATAGATCCATGGGCATCCTAAGATCATGTTGTCGGGCAGGTCGAGGTCAAAGAATTGCAGCAATGTATTTTCAGTAACTGGACTGATTCTGATGTGCAATATGATGACTCCTTGGGAAGGAAATTCAATGTCATCATATGCTTTTATTGTGATTTTACTAGATGGATCAATATCACTCTCATTATAATCAAGACCAAGGACAACCTTCAAGGTACATATGTTAATTCCTACTCCACATTCTATCATGACTTGCCAGATTTTAGCATTATGGACAAAGACCTCAAGATGTAGGGGATCATTATGACCAAGTCAATTGAGTGGGACATCATCTTTTGAAAAGGTAACATGTTGGGATGCAGAGAAGTGCCCTATCATGGCCTAAAATTGGTTAGTATCTATGTCGGTCAGAACAATGGATTCTTTCAAATCTTTGTCAAGGATTTCCTTGTGTTGGGGGATGTGCACAATAGATCAAGGATAAATATCAGAGCAAGGGTTTTACCAAGCTGGTCGAAAAGATTATAATCAGAAGATACTTTGGGTTTAGATGGTGTGCCAGGCACATTAATCTTGGTACGACGAGTGGTGACTGCACATTGAGAATTACTATCTTGGAAAGTCAAAGTGGACACACATGTATCTAACTCAGAGAAGAAATTTATGGTATAATCATGGCTGGTCCCAGTATAGTTGACATTTGTCTTTGAATTTGAATTCAACATAGATGAATTTCCCTTCTCATGATCCACCAAAGGATTTGTAAAAATGGTATGATCAGTATTGGAATATCCCACTGTGGGTTCTACTTCAATTACACCTTGATCAATGAGATCTTGCACTTTACGTTTTAATTGATAACAGGAATTGGTTTTGTGTCCTTTGGTCTGATGATAATTGCAAAATTTATTGTCATTTGACCAAGTGGGTTTAACTATTGGTTCATCTTGGATCTTAGGTAATTGAATATAATTTTTTTGAAGTAATTGTTGTAACACAAAATGAAGCAGTTCACCCAACGGTGTGAACTGTCTTGGAGGTCCATCTCTGTTTCTCAATGTTTGACATTGCTGATTTTGTTGCGTATTATTATTTTCTTGTGCTTGAGGTTTCGCAGGAAGTGGTGCTTGAGTCACCGTTTGCATATTCATAATGGTGGGTCCTTTGAGACTGACCTTTGGTTGTGTTGCATTGACCATTCATGTATCGACAATGCCATCGTTCATGATATTTTTGTTCCAAGACCAAAATTTTGTCTTGTCACTTGAAGTGCTTGCGTTATGATTGTCTTTGCTGATTTTAAGAACTCCTTTCTTAATAAGAGCATCTTCAATATAAATTCCTTTGTTCATGATCTTTTTAATAGTGCTTGGGCATTTCATCTTTATCTCATACATCATTTTTGGTATAATATTTTGAATAAATAAGCGTATTTGTTGTTCTTTTGGAACATCAAAATGACATTGAGTAACCAAATTTATCCATCGCAATAGAAAATTCATAAATGATTCTCTAACTTTTTGTTTAGCTGTGTACAATTCAGTCAACATAACCTCGCTTGATATATTAAACACAAAGTGAGATGAATTTAACTGCCAATACTTTCCATGACCTTATATTGCCTGGTAACTTAGAATACCATTCCATTGCTTTTCATCCAAGACTTCTAGGAAAGAGTCTCATGAGATATGTGTCATCATGGTGAACTTCAATGAAAGAAGTATAAAACTCTCTAACACGATCAATTGGATTACTTTTTCCTTTGTACTTTTCAAATTTGGGTACTTCAAAATTCTTTGGAAAAGGAGGCATGCAAATACTCTCATCAAATAGATTAGGACATAGATCTCATTCTGTTTAAAGTGTCTTCTTGTCCTTGAATTGTATGTCATTCAATTGTTTCTGCAAGTGTTTGATTTGTTGAATCATGTCATCATTATGTAAAGACTTCACAACTTTTCCACGTGTATCAGATTGATGTCTTTGCTTATGAGAGATCAAGCGCTGATTATATTCTGAGGTCTCTAGTTTTGACGATTCAAATGAGATGTCCTAGAGTGGTGCCATTTGTTGTCTAACATTTTGTTGAGGATCTTCCATGTGTTTCTGGTTTGTTGGTGGAAGTCTATATTGTTGACCTTGTGTCACATAGTATGGTTGAGAAACTTGTTGTTAATACCTTGGTGCATACTATTGTTGTTGAGATTGCACCATATGTTGTGTTTCTTGCAAAATATTTTGCTGTCACTATGGAACGTACTATTTTTGAACATGTTGTTGTTGTTGTTGTTGAACATGCTATTGTCATTATTGTTGAGCATATTGATGTTGTAGTGCATGTTGTTGTTGTAAATATTGTTGGATATATTGGTGTTGATGTGGATGCACTTGTTGCACCTTTGGACCTTGCACATGTTATGTAGCGGGATGAGATTCTTGACCCACTTGCATTATTTGTTGTTGCATGTTATGCTCTTGTTGAAATATGAGTGGTGAAAGTATACCCCTAAGACTTGAAGTCTTATGTTTTGATGTTTTTGCTTGAGACATCATATGAACTTGTGCTACATATAGTTTTTTCACTGGTTGTGTTATATCCATAGTTGGTGCTTGTTGAGCCACTTGGGCTTGTTGCACTTGTTGTGTTACATGTGTTTGTTGATCTTGTTGTGCCACATGTGTTTGTTGAGTTACCTTAGGTGGAATTGATGAAATATCAATGATGCTCTTCTTCTTTTGATCTAGCGAAGTACTTGGCATATTTTTAGTAGTCACATGAGATGTATCAAAGGTGGGTAACCTTGGTGGTTCATTGAATGGTCCTTTGGATGTTGTTGCATTTGAAGCACTTCTTGGATTGTTGCATATGTTATCAAAGGAGGATCACTTTGTTGTGTTTCTTCAAAAGGGGGTACATGTGGCATTCCCCAAGGAAATGTGAATGTCTCTTTTGGTTCTTTGGGTTGATTAACATGAAAGTGTTTCTTAAAATCAATCCTCATTGTCCTTTGAGGATATTTCTTAGAGAATTTTGTAGTATCCAATGTCTCTGAAGGATGGGATACTATCTCTTGAAATAAAGGATTACCCAATGGTATGTACTTTTCCTTTTGAGTAATATCAATAGTTAAATCATTTCGTTGTCTTTTTTGTGTCACTGCCACAGTTGACTCATCGAAGGCTTGTTATTTTTTTTCTCTATCCTGAATCACTAAGGCTTGGTTCTCTTCCAAAGTAGATTGTGTGAGATTTTTATATTCCAAGAATAATTTAGTATTTTTCCTTCATATTACTTTGATGTATCATTTTGACTCTTGAGTCATGAGATACGCTAATGTGTTCTAATTTTTTTTTTGTCTCTTATAGCCTCGTCAATCTCATCTCTAGGTAAATATTTGAATGAAATAAATGTTTCGTGCAAGTCTCCAAAATCCGAAGAGGCACTTGAGGCATTTTTAGGATCTTGATTATCTTGTGGTGGTGCAGGAGTTTGATAAGATCCAAAATCTATGTTTTGCATGGGTTGTTGTTGCAGATAATTGGGTTGGATTTGACTGAATTCAAAAGTTTGTTGGTATTCCTCCTCAGGTGTAGGGGGAACACTACCATGGTCTGGTGGCATAGGTATGAAAATTAGTTGAAAGTTTGGTGGGGATTCCCATTGAATAGTGCCAAAATTTGGGGAAGTATTTGAAGGATATCCCATGTTGCATAGATCATTACTTGGGGGTATATTAGGGATTATCTATGTGGTGATAGGTCCTTGAGAAAATGTAACATTTTTTGGGTCATGAAATGTTTGATGCACTTCTTCTAGTGATTGAATGTTGATTAGGTCAGTTTGGTTCTAAAATGAAACACCTTGTCTTGGATTGAAAGATGGTTGAGATTCTGGTTGTGATGTAAACATAGGTAGATAGGAATATTTTTGCCTTTTGGATGCTTGAGACCTTGTGAAAAATGGAATGACTACTATATGACAATGCAAGATTTTTTTTGGATTTTTGGAAAATATAGCTTTTGAAATGCAAGGAGCTTATGCAAATTGCAATCTAAGGTTTATGCAATTTTTTTTTGTTTTTTAGACGTTGACAAAAACTCTTTGGAAATGAGACAAACCTAAGAACATAACCTTATTAGGTTGAATAAAAATCTTGATTTGAAAAAGGGAATTGAGGGACAAGGGACAATTCTGATAAAAGGGATTAGGTCAAATCTATCATGACAAAGGTGTAATGTGACCAATTGATAGGGAGGGGTTTGAAATTTGGGAAAAAGGGGACCAAGTCAAGATCCTATTTTCAGCATCATGAAGAAATGTTCTATGATTTGGATACTTTCTAGGATTTTTTGCAAAGCTTTTAGAGAGGATCTAAGATGAGATATGTATGGAAGAGGACTATGATTAGGACCTATGCAAGATGGACTATAATGGGGATTATGATGAGACCTAAAATGAAAGAGGATTTTTGAAATGTAAATGCAAGGAGATTAGGACATGAGTATGCAAGAGGAAGACTACAAAGCATGCCAAGAAGTTCCAAGTGGAAATTTTAAGGTTCCATATGTTTACTCAAAGACAAGGTGTTTTTGACCATTTGATTGTTTTGAAGATGATCTAGAAAAAGTGTTCTTAATAAGAGTGTTTTTAAGATTTTGTCATTTTTATTAAAGTTTGAAACACTCATGCGAGACACATCATTGAGAATGGCTGTTGTAAAAATAAAAAAACACACCACATCTTACATGAGCCAAGGCAATATCTATTGAATTCCCACTTGAACTGAAGTTCAGCCATGCCTACTCATAGCAGAAAAATTAGAATCTTGGAGGAACGAGACCCTCCTTATAGTGCACTCACTTCTCAGGCACACCAAGCAAGTGTAGTCACTTCCTAAGGGACCATTGCCTCTACTAAGAGCCTTGACAGTGTGGGACATGTTAGTTGGTCTCTGACCTTTCACACCAACAGATGAGAGTTTTGGATACTACAAAAATGTTTTTAATCAGGGCATCCATCTAGGTAATTATGCGTGTGTTAGATTAGCTCTGTTATGAATGCCTCTTAGCCTACATAAGTTGTGTTCAATAGGTTTTTACGCACCATGAGGGTGCTGAGGGAGATCTTCTTCCTGGTATAACATATTCAACACCTTTTCACCATGGGATTAATCACAAGGAAATATTTTATATATCGGTTTAGAAGGGCTTGGCTTTATCCTATTACTAGTTGAGAAATCCACTCTCACCAGCTCTATTAAAGCTCTCAGGAGGTAGCCACACTAAAATATTTGCATGGATTTCTCTTTTACCCAAGATCCACAAAGGCGAGGGGAGAGGATACGTCCACGTAATTCCTTGGGTTTAAAAAACTAGAAGACACTTTAGACACACAAAAAAAAATTGTATTTAAGCACCAATCCTAAGTGTTTTCTAACTACTAAATGCAGACATGAAAGTTTTGGAAGACACACAAGGTATTCGACAAGCGTCCTGCATCAAACTCATTAGTAGTTTTATGATTCATTCTTCATCCCACGATTTCCAAAACACTACAAAGATCATCAGTAACACATAAATCCAACATACCAAGTGTAGAAATAGATTTAGGAATGAAGAAAATTAGAAATTTGCATGAAAAACATCCATTTTACCAACTGCGCAGGAACAGGCTACCAACTACGTAGAATCATGATACCAAAAATGTAGAATCATGATACCAACTACAAAGAATTAGAATACCACCTACATAGCTTCTAACCAACTGTGAAGAATTAGGGTACCAACTACATAGGTTTTGACCAACTACGTAGGATACCTGACCAAGTGCACAACTACTGATCAAAGGTTAAAAATAAGGTAAAAACTTGCAAAAACACAAATTTTTAACCATAGAAAGTATTGATATATCAAAAAAATGTAGTTAAAGTTCAATTTAGGCAATTTAAGAATGATTAGGAAATATTTGAGCCAATTTTGAAATCCCTAATTAGCCTATGTGCATATTGAACCAATTTAGAAACACCTTAAACAAGAAATATGCATTTTATCCTAAACTAGTTCAAAGTTCATTTTAAATTCCCAAATCAAGTATGAATGTTCATTTTAGAGTCCTTATCAACTTAAAAAACTTGATTTTGCATATTTAATTCCATTTGAACCCCTAGTTAGGCTAGATTGTGACTTTGATTGAAATCAGAAGAACCTTGATTGCATGTAACCCTAAACTAGGTGAAGTTCATTTTAAGAGCCCAAATCAGATGTGAGAGTTCATTTTAGATTTCCAAATTGAAATATGAGGTTAATTAACCAAGTTAGGGTTCATTTTCATTGTTTAGGATCCATTTTAGCTTTGTAACAGATGAAAATCAGAGAAGAAAGCATGAAATGCAGAAATGCTTCCTAAACCTGCAGATATTGATCCTAAACCCTAAAGATCCATCCTATTTAACCAAGTGTGTAGGTTGGTGACCAAATACATAGCTAAGCAACCAATTGTGCAGGTCTGGGTACCAATTATGCAGGACATGCAACCAACTGTGCAAGACTTAACCAACTATGCAAGATCTGTGACCAACTGCACAAAAGCTGTAACCAACCACGCAAAACCTATAACCAAGTGCGCAGAACTCTTCCAGAACTTGAAAAAAGCACAAAAACACAAAAAATGTAATTAGTTAGGCATGTTTCACGTGAGTTTCACCAAATGTAAGACCAAAAATAGGCATAAAATGCATATTTAGGTCACCACAAAATCCTAAACAATATGTAAACCTATCTAATCTAACATTAGAGCCATTGAAACAAGAATTCAAAACAATATGCAAACAAACACATAAAAATCCCCTTAAAGTGATGCTCACATGCTCTCCTTTCTTCTCCATAGAGTAGATTATTGTTGCTCTTTGTCAATGACAAAAATGCACAAGTATTGAAAAGCCAAATTTGATATCAAGAATACTAGGAGATAGTGGTTCAAACTTGAATGAGAGGGCTGCATCTTAATTTATAGAAAATGAGAGACAATTGAATAATTTGAATGCATAAATCAATGCATAATGGAGGGAAAAGGAGGAAGCAAATTAATAGGAAATTGGAAGCATAATTAGGGGAGAATTGAATAAGGAAATATGTAAGAAATCATGAAACACCTTAATAGGGATATGAAGCACAATTAAGGGATATGACAAATTAGGTGGGATTAGGAGGAATTAATTCAATAAATAAATCAATATTCCTCATAAAACAATAATTAGCATTTATGAAATTATAAAATCCCATAAATTAGAATTAGCCAATTAATTAATGAATAAATATGATTTATTCATAAAGAATAGGGACAAATCTTAGGCTATTCATCCCAAGAGAATAAATTAGTGAATTATTGATCAAATTTAAGGTATTAATGTACAATTGAATTGATTTTGATAATATTAATAGGATTATGATAGGTTCGAGGCATTGATGAACTTTGACAATGCGCTCAAATAATGATGTTAAAAAATGATTGAATAACATCAATGAGCTTTGATGATGCCATAGGATTGAAATAGGAATAGGGAAACATTGATGAACTTGGAAAATGTTCCCGAAATAATGATGATGAGAAATAACATTAATGAACTTAGACAACACTATTGAATTGGTAATGATAGATTGATAACGATAACATCGATGAACTTTGACAATGTTATCAAATAGGTGATAAAAGAGATACGAACCATCAATGAACTTGGAAAATTCCCCTAGAATGAAGATAATATTGAATAGATTTAGAAATGGGTTTGATCAATTTGAAAAGTGAGTTAATTAGGCATCGATGATCTTGGACAATGCCCTAGAATGGTTAGAATGAGTCCAAAAATATTTTGAAATGATTAGGAATAGAATAGAATAGATTTGGATTGATTTAGGATGATTTGAAATGGTTTAGGAATGATAGGATTAGTTTAGGATCGAATAGGATTGGTTTAAGGTTGATCGGAAATGATTGGGAAAATGATCAATTTGACAAAGAGAATAGAAATATTAGTAAATAATTGAACAATTTTGCAATATTCAATTATTGACGAAAGACACAATGTTTCCATATAATAAAGGTCATATGCACAACATAGAGGAATAATTAGATTGAAAAACAATGTTTCAATTGTAATGCCAAAGATGTTAAAACATGTAGACTAGCAGGCTCGAACCATTTTTGGGTCTCGACACCCGAAAGTTAAAAGTGGTGATATCTTCCATTGACAATCAGAAAGATCATCGATGCTCAGTCATCCTAATCAGAAAGCACACTAAGAAATGGCACCCAAGAGCACTGGTTTCTCGAGTGTTTATCAGTTGGGACCAGTACTCGTACATTGATTCAGGTACCCACCGATCCCAGAACCCAAGTCTGGTGAATGTGAAAGCAGGAGGAAAGGGAGAATAGATGAAGATGAAAGAAACAAGTGAACCAGCCAAAAAAAATCCCAAAAGGAGGTTACAATCATAAAATCAAGGTAGCACAACCTAATCTTTGCTCACATTGTTCAAAGAAGACAATATGTACCTGAGTATAGAACTAGATAGATCAAGTGTCTTGATATGACTCATGCAAAGAAATAAGAATTTGTTTCAAAGAAAATAAATCTCCTACATAGCTCTAGCCCCAGCAAACTGAAGAGACAAGGGTGACTATAACAACCTCTTCCCTGGGGCTATGGATGCCAGACCGATAGTAGAGAAAGGTTATATTTGTGACTTGGGGAAAACTTTGTTGGGTCTATGGATGCTTGAATGGAAACAAAGCTCTTTTAGGGAGGCCTTGGTCTATGTGGTGAAGGTTTGGAACAACTGACAAACATTCTGGTCACCGCAATCAAAGGCCAGGAAATGAACACACATGAACACACACAGGGAGACAAGGAGAAAAATTCAAACTGGAAAGTCATTGAAATATAGTCAACATGAGTAGCCCTTGGTTTTCATTCCACTGCAAAGTTAGAATCGAGAAGGGTCTTGATGATAAAGAAATGCGTCGGTCATTCCTCCTTTTGTCGGAGCTATTTAATGTGGGTCCACAAAACACTCCCCATTTTTTTGGTCCCCTGACCATGGGCCCCCCTTCTTTATTTTTTTTGGTCTGCCCCTCCCCTTCTTCCTTGAACTCTGATCTTGGAGGGGCAGGTTGAGGAAGCAAGGGTGATTTTCAGCCCTTTCACACTTTCGGTGTTTTAGACATTTGGAGGTCCTCCGACCTCCAAAAAGCCAAAACACCAAAAGGCTAAAAGGCCAAGCCTATACCTTTTAGTGTTTTGGTCTCCGAATCTCCAAAAGGGGGGAGGCCACTAGACTTCAGAGTGTCAGCCTACAAAACCTCAAAGTAGGTTACGTCACCATGCGGGCTATAAAATTGGCTTGAGCACTTTTTCTCCTCACTTGTTTTTTGTCTTCTACCTGTGTTTTTGAGCTCCTTGTGCACCCACCATTTTCCTTCCTTGCCTCCTCGTCATTCATTGCTGCATCAATCCTCTTCATGATCAAAAAAATTCAAGCCTCCCCCTATCCTCGCACCTTTGCAGGTAGGTTCTCTATCATCCTCCTTTCCATTCTTCATTTGAGCTTCGGGTTAGGTTTAGTTTTTTGGCTTTGTTTATTATTTTTTTTTGTTGTTGTGTGTTGTTGTTAGGCCATCATGTGCTCCGTCCTAGGTCTCTAGGGTTTGCACCTTTATAACTCTAGTCAGGGCA
Source organism: Thuja plicata (assembly GCA_018584345.1). Taxonomy (NCBI): domain Eukaryota; kingdom Viridiplantae; phylum Streptophyta; class Pinopsida; order Cupressales; family Cupressaceae; genus Thuja; species Thuja plicata. Next base: position 152,162 of record MU224534.1, read on the forward strand.
CGACCTCTCTTTTTTTTGTGTTTTTTTGCTTTTTATTTTAGGGTTAGAGTTTTTTGCATTGCGACCAAGTTGCAGGTTTTTGGTCTCTAAAAGGCTAACAAATAGCTCCTTTGCCAGGATTTTTTTAAGTGTAGTTTCACACTTTCAAATGTTTGGCATTTCACACAATCAAAATCCTCCAAAAACACCAAAACACCAAAACCCCAAAGACAAGGTCACCACTCCTAGAAGTTTTGGAGTTTTGAATTCGTAAACTTTCATCGGTTCTTCACACACTGAAAGGCCAAAAACATTTCATCAGCCCCCTGTGTATTTTCAATATTTTGGGCTTTCACACCCCAATTTTTTTGCACATTTCTTGCACTCTGCAAGTTTGAAATTATTTTCTTCTCCATAGCCGCATCCTTCAATTTTCAAGATTTTGCACCTCGACCTTGTCTTCAAAATCTGAAAGTCCAAAAGTCTGAAGAGCTATAAGTTTCATTTCTGGCTACTTAAAGAGCTATATGCTTCTGGCTTTCTTAGTTTTAGTTTTTGTTTCTTTCCTACTTTAGTAGTTTCTTTAATAAAGATACTTATATTTGCATGTTTCCTGGTAGGAATTCCTGAAAAGAGGATAGCATCACCAATGAAGTACTTGTTTAAAGGGTATTATCCCACTTTAAAGATTGGAAATAAGCACTAGGAAATCACCAATAAGGAAATTGGGAATGTGGACTGGGATGAATTCTTTGTAAGATGTTCCCAACTAGTAGGTAGATCTGAACATTGCACCTCCTTGGTCTTGTCAAGCCCGGTCAATGTAGCAGCACACCCGATGTCGGTCTTGTCCTCTGAGCTCATCATGACATTGGCCAACCACTACACACCTGATGAGAGGGTGGTTAAAAAGACATATGGACCTGTGGTTCTTTACCTTAGGTCATACAACATTGAAGATGTCTTCCATCTTCAAAAGGCATAGATAAGTTATATGAATTATCCATAGAAAAGGGCTTGAGATGGTTTAGAAACAAGACTCAAGATGCCTATGAAATTGCCAATCAAGAATACCTCCTGCAGCCTCTCCCAAAGAACAAGCTTGATAAAATAGACCTAAGAAGGGGGTACTTAAGGGATGAAATCCAAGTGGAATTCACATTAATAAGTTGAGTATATGGACTACCTCAATCCATCCAACTTGAGAGCTAGATGATCCTACTGATAGAGAAGATAAGGAACTGCAAGGCCATATTTGATTGGGCCACCATCCTGAGTGATAAAGTGGATGAGAAAATAATTGATGTAAAGAATAATCCCAAGTTTTATATGACCTCATACATAGTGTACCTGCTAGCTACTAGAGAAGACTATCCAGGGATCACAAAATGGGCAGCCTTTGGTGAACCAAATTCATTTCCCTTCACTGTGTATCCACAACTGATAAGAAGAACCAACATACCTAAAAATAGGCTAGATTACAGAATAGTGAATGATGCATTCATCTTCGCAGTCATTAGGGCCATAGAAGGTGACTACACAAAGAGATTATCAGAGGAGGTTGCTGCCAAAATAAGGGTTGTAGGGGAATATTACATACCATTCAGAACCTTCACATACATTAGGGTGGCGAGATCTATCTTGAATCCCAAGAAACTACCTAGGTTACCTTATGATTGGGTAATCATTCTGGAAATGGATAGATAGGTCGCAGATTCATATGAAGATATCAAGCATAAGAAGAAGCATTTCTAGGATATCCCCATTTTGATAGGCCCCTACACTCTCCACGATATGAAGATTTTCAAGTCATTGGCCTTTGAGTGGGATGAGTTCCCACTCCAAAAATATGCACAAATCTGGGCTAGATTTGAATCGATGGGCACATATAGCCATATCATTGGTAAATTATACATCCATGAGCCACATATTGAAGATCATTGGATGAATTGTGTGGATTACTATGAGGTGAGGATCATGGATTATTGTAGGATGTCCCTTACATTAGCACAAGTGGCCTTAGAGGTCAATATCCCACCAAGGTTTGGGAAAAATATTCACATAATGTGCTGGAGCCGCTCTATAATATTGATAAAATATACAACATGCCTATCTTGAATGAAGAGATAGACAAAGAAGAAAATGACATGGAATTCAAATCAAGGCATGTGGTCAGAGAAACTATGGCATGGATCAAGAATCCTTATCAAATGGATCCTATTCCCATAAAGAGACAAATGGATCCATGCAAGAAGGAAGAAAAGAAACATGGAGAGAGGCCCATAGTGCCCCAATTCAAGAAGGCCCCACCCCAAAAGCTGAGAACAATATATGGGCATAAACTTGTAGTGTAATATGGTTCCAAGCCTAGGCACAAAAGGACCAAGATGATAGGGTAGATAGATCCTCCTATTGGAACATCACAAGTCACCCAAGAAGAAGGCCCTTCCACCTCTAAACTGTCTCCTACTATCACTGGAGAAAGAAAGAAGTTTTACAAGAGGAAGAGAGGTTCTACCTCTCCTTGATTAGAGACTCTGCAAGAGGAACCAGAACTGGAAGAGGTGCCCTTAATCAGAAGGAAAATATCTTGGGAAGCCACTCTAAGGAAAAAGGAGACCATCAAGAAGAATACAAAGAATCAAAAGGAGTAGGATAATCCTTCAAATACTCTTGGCTTAGATGAATTCCTCATGTCGGATTTTGAGGGCCTAGAGGGTTTTACAGATCCATAATAAGATACACCTGACTCCATAATAATAATTAACATAGGATCACAAGAACCCATCAATCCTTGGGTTATCTTTATTCTACCTCCATCCCAATTCAAAAACCTAGCACTAAATGTGCCTCTCATAGGAGTGGATTATATCACCAACCAAAGGGCAGAAACTCAAGATGCTAGCACTGCCCAAAACATAGAAGGAGATAAGATTGCAGGAGAAAGAACAACACTAACTCCACTACCTTACATTCCTACTCCACCACCCTCTCTCCCAACTCCCATTCCTACTCCACCCACTTTGATTTCAACTCCCCCATCTATAGTACAAACGCCAACTTCACCACCATCTATTCCTCTACCTTCCTCTAGCCTGACTCCCCAAGTGTCAGTAAGTATAGAAGCTACACCTCCCCTAAAGACCACACTCGAAGCTATGACAAGTCTTAGTGTAGAGATATCAATAATTTCCTTCAGGGATGAAGGAAAAGATAAAGATGAACAAGATGCTACAAGGGAAGAAGAGAAGGGAGAAGAAGAGAAGGGAGAGGAAGGGGGACATGAAGGAGAAGTGAATGGGGAAGAAAGGAGGGAAGATAGTCAACATGAAGAAGAATCAGATAAAGAGGAGAGGGTAACCCCTAATCCACAAATCTTGGCTTCAGTCCTTCACATCACCCCATATGAGCCAGTTACGGCCTTTAGTAAACCCACTTGGTTCACTAAAGAGATTCATCCATGAAAAAAGAACTTACACAGATGAAGAGGATGAAGAAAAAATAGATATGTGATTCTTAGGGAAGGCGTTCCATGAAGCGGAGACTAATATACTGACAAGAACCATATCATACATTACTTAAGACACCAAGGGTCACTGGAAGGCATAGGTGGTAGTTCCTTCTACCAGTACATCTCAAGCACAGATAAGCCTAGAAGATTATACATTTGAAGAGGTGGATCTGGGAGAACCAACAAGAGAAGGAAGTAAGACTCTAGAAGCTTTAGGGCTCAAACATGCTCTAGTTTTCATGAGCAAAGATGAGGAAACTATCAAGTCCCTAACATAGCAGAATGAGGCTCTGAAGAAATACATCCATAAGATGGTGGGTCCCATTGACCCAAATTTCCTAGAGGCCTCATTACAGGCTATACTAGGGAACAAAGCTACTTCAGACTTGCCAACAGGTGTAACCCATTCTTTCATTCAGGCAAGAGCTGATTGGAAGAACAATTTTTAACAATGGGGAGAGAAGGTTATTAGGGATATCTTTCTTCCATTCAGGGTTATCCTTGAGGAAGCCACCCATTTGGTGAATCTTATGGAAGGAGATTGAGGGTTAGACTCTATATTGGCCCAATGTCAATTAGATTTATAGCATCTCAAGATAATAAGGAAATAGTGCTTCCAAATTTTGGTCAAGATATATGAAGGTGAAGAGATAGATAACTTTAGTACCTAGACCAAGAGTATAAAAAACTCCACAAAAGTCCATAAAAAATGTTTGGAGAAGGTGCATCAAAAGTATAAGGAGAGCATGGAATGGGTAGAAGAAATAGAGAATTTTTTTGCAGGTATTGACTTAGAGTTATACCGAGATGAGGAAAGGTAACTTCTATGCCCAACCAAAGAAGTGATACAACAATTCAAAGGTATCCTGGCATGAGTTAGCACCAAAGAGGACCTACACCAACTTTTTTGCTTCAAGGAGGATATGCAAAGGATCTTTGAACGCAAAGAAGAGATCAAGTTCTTTGCTTCTGAATTCACCATCTTTAGAGAGAAGAAAGAATGACGCATTGTTAAAGTGAAAAGGAAAGAAGTGAACAATGAGGAAGTACAAGAAATAGTGCAGAGGTTCTGAGCTGCTCATCCAGAGGTGTTCCCAAATTGATTGCTCAGTCTAGACTAAACCATTTTTGAGAGGTGAATTCTTCCATACTTAGTCATTTTCCAAAGGCTATTTTTTGGCCTTTTGACCTATGAAAGTCCAAAATTTTGGGGTCCCAAATTTTTATTCCATACTTAGTCAAATTTTCACTTGGCAAATTTTGGGGAAAAGGCTGGGGTCCAAATTCTGGGCCATTTAAGCGTGATCACTTTTTTGCATGAAAATAGAACTTTAGATTAGATGGATGTGCAAATGGAGTTTTTTTTCAATGATTTAAGGCCTTCTATCAGTTCCCACCTCAAAGAGAACCCTGGATGAAGATTCCAAGGGATAGCTCAGAGATCAAGAAGAAGACTCTAGTTACAAACAAGAGAGCTCCATCTGATCTCTTTCTTCTTTCTTAAAAATTTTGAACCTATTTTCATGGGCAAGCCGATTGTAAATGGATCAAGGATCCATGCAAGTAGTTTAGTATTAGTTTAGTAGTATCTTTCTTTAGTAAGATTTAGTTTTAGTTTGTTTTCATTGTTTTTAGAGTCTTTGATGCCCTAGTTTTGGGGTTCAGAGTTTGTAGATCAGAGCTCTATAAATTGTAAGCAAAAACATTGTATTAAGGTGGATTATTGAGGCAATACAGATCTGAAATTGGTGTTTCATTCATGGTGTGATGTTTTGATTCTATCTATACAAAATTAATGAATGTGTGTTTGCCTATTCATTCCTTTCAAAGAGCCAACTGTGTTATTGTCTTCTCGAATATGCAATTCTTTAAATTGGAGTTTGTTGTTGTTCATCTACCTTGTTGTGATGAATTTTTGGGAAAGATCATCTTTTGGGTTCAATTATAAATCCATCTCATGTGTGTGCACATCTTGGTGACTCCACGATTTGATAGATTTTGAAAATATTGCATGCATAAATGCATTTTCTCTCCAAACGATTGCATCCATTGGGTATATAATTGCGACGTGATCTGATTTATATCTAGTGGGTTTGTCCAAATCTCTCTGTCATTCAAATTGATAAGGAAGGATTAAGGAAGGATTAACTATGGCTTATGTCTGTTAGGATTTCATTTTCAAAAATTTACTTTATTCTTGTTACCCAACTCTTTTATTCTATTATAAATCTGAAAGTAATTGAAACCATCTTTAGTTTTAAGCATAAATTTTCATCATTAGTAAACCACAATCTTTTGATAAATTGGAAAATGCAAAAAATTACTAAAGTTGTTTTGCAGTTTGATGCCTTGAAAGTACCAGGAAAGGCCTCCTCGTGAACATTCACATTTATCTTCAATTGAGTTACCAAGCAGGTTGTACCACAACCACGGAGAAACTCTGGAATAACTTTGTTATTCTTTCAAGAGAGGAAATTGAATCCTGAGATCCTAGCAATTGACTTGTGTAAAAGCAAAGCTCAACAAAATGATTGAATAAAATCTTCAATAATCAACTCTTTCTTCAATGGATAACATCAAACTAGGGTTTCCACCTTCCAATTTCTCATTCTTAAAATGGGATGTCCACCATGTGCTTCACATGTTATAATTCTTATTATTTTAAAATTAAGAAAAATAGTTACTTTTATATTGATTTCAAGGTCAAAATTTGAGAAGGATGACCTCACTGGGCAGGAAAAATGGAAACACCTTGCATCGGGCCTGAAACCCACCAAAATTCAACCCTTGAGGTATACGTCAAAATATGTTTGAACTATACCCAAAAGGTGTAAATTTTAATATAAAGTTGTGGGATTTAAGAGGTGTTAAGTGCCTCAAGGATAAATGGAAAGATAAGGGGGAGAATCGAGCATAACTAGTGCAGACAGAGTAGTAGAAAAGGGTTGAGTTAGCACATACAAAGGATTGCAGATGAGGTTATGCGCAGTTGAGAATATATTTTATATAGTATCGTGATGATGTGGTTAAGAGTGTGTTGGTTGTATTTCCAGTTTTGAAGTCTTGCTGTAAAATTTTTGAATTCCCAGTCAGATTCTTTCTTAGAAGGTAAAATTCATGTCCAGTGCTATCAAAATTCCCCAGCAAATGATGAAATCTGAATGATAAAATAAAAAAAGTGTGAAAAACCCTAGGTCTTAGGTTATTTTTCATTTGTATTAAAGAGAAAACCCTAGTTCCTCATAATCACTTCTAATTTTACAGTTACCTTTTTTAGAAAATCTGAGTCACTTAAGTCACATGATCTTTTCATATTTTAATATTACTCGCAATGTCTCTTAAAGATTTTAGAATATTCCATTTTTCCTTGAGACTTAGAAAATTTATTTGGTTGCATTATCTCACAAGAAAAATAATATGATTTCAATATTAAAGAGATTTCACGTGGGTCATTGATTTAGATCCTGATCCTACGGTTCATGAAAAGTCTCATTTAAAACCCCAAAGTTAAGAAATCTTATGGGAACTTTGAGTTCCTTCACTCACACAGTCTTGTGAACAGATCAGAGTTAGAGCTAAGGTGAAATTTTCATGCAATCACGTGATCATGGAAAGAAATAGGAGTTAAGTCAAATCTTATGAGATTCAGTGATAGGCATTGATTTTCAAGTTGATATTGCCGTGGGCGTGAAGTCTCAAGATAAAATCTTTAGTTAAGAAATTATAAAGCAACTTCAAGTTTCTTCAGTCACGGTGTCTCACAAGTTCACCAAGGATAAGACATGAGTTAAAACTATTCAGTCGTGAGATCTGTAAGAAAAAAAAGGGTTAAGTTAAATGCCGCGAGATCCAATGACTATCGTCAGATTAAAGAAAGATCTAAAGGATGGCTTTTGATCTCAAAGTAAACCTTGAGCTAGATTATTTATTTAGCGATAACAAGATTCAGTTAATAAAGGTTAAGACAAATCTCAGTTGAATTTGCAGCAGGAAGATCTGAAACGTAAAAGAGAAAAGATCTAATGGATGGCGTTAAGTCGCTAGAAGAAGTCAAAAGGTTAGAGAAATTTTAGTTATTTAGTGGTAGTGATGTAGATGTTGACACGTGTCTAAGTCATTCCTGAGATCTGTGGTCAGCGTAAAATATCAGAATAAACCTGCGGTTAGTAAACTCATCTGGTGACTTAGAGATAGCTTTAGTCATGAAGTCTCATAGTAAACTACAGTTAAAGACAAAGCTAAGGAGATTTGACATGATACGTTGATTTAAAAGCTGATCTAAGGTTAGTCACAAAGTCTTTGATCAAATGTAGAAAGTACAAGATGGATGTGAGATTTCACATGAACCATCTGATTGAAAGAAGATCTATTGATGGTCATGTAATCTCTATTTAGTAAAATCTCTCAGCGGCTTTGAATTTTTACAGTTGTGAAGTCTCTAAAGAAACCAAAGGTTAAACAAGAGTAGTTCTTTAGCTTTCATCGCAGAATATTTAAAAGAAACATGAGCTAAGTGAAATCATCTAGCGAATAAGAGATAACCATTGATCAAAGTTTTGATCGTGTAGTGAGCGTTAAATCTCATAACAAAACCAGAGTAAAAGCTAACTCTCAGCAACAAGGAGATCAAGTAGTCGCATAGTCACGGAAGAGAACCAGAGTATGAGAAAGTTAAAGGTAAGAGTTTTCTCCTATGCCATGTTGTACAGTCATTAAACAATCAGAACAAAAGGATTATGATAGCATGTTTTAAGATATGCTAAGTTGTGATAAAATAGACAATCATATCAGTTCTTGAGCTTGTTTCAAATATAATAAGGTTTTAAAAGAAAAAACACTCATTCAAATTTGATCATGTGTCAGTTTCAAATGTCACGACTAGGAGGAGAAATTGGTATCAAAGCACATAGAAGTAATGATAGAAGTGACTGAATTGAAAATTCATGATTTTTAGAGAGATTGGTAAATTGATTTCTCTGAATAAATAAGCATTACCGTTTGTCATTTCAGTTTACCATAGTTTCAGTTTTTAGAGCTAAAGAATTCATAAGTGATCAGTGCTTTCACAGGAACATAAATAGCCAGATTTCAGAGTGAAGAAAAGAGATTTGATCGGTATTGTTTTAGTTCAGTGTATAAAAGATGAGAAGATCAGTGAGCATTGCTTTAACTAGTGGAAAGAGTGGTGAGGATGATGAAGATCAAAAGGGAAAAAGGAACTACTCTGATGAATTTCTAACTCTACTCCCAGGATCAAATCAAGGAAAGAAGGTAAATGACGAATACCTTGGAGATAATATGGCTTATATAGAGATTCTAAGATGCTTGATTGTTCTAGCTATCATTTATTTAATTACTTTCATAAGAATAATGAGGGTCATGTTCCTGTGTCAAACCCTTGGACATTAGGGTTAGCTAAATTGATAGTTCCAGATGTGTTTGTAGATGTGGATTTATTGCTAGAATTGGCTAATAGGTATGACACAATCTCTAAGACCATCAAGAAGAGTGATGGTAAAGCCCTAGTAACTCTTGATAGGGCATCATTTATGAAAGCCTTCAATATATATAACCCCTGCACTACAGAAATAAACTTGAAGGCCTTAGCAGCAAGGTATACAAGGGAGGCCTGTGTTGTAGCAAAATTGATTCAAGCCGATGTGCCAAAAGGAACCAAATATTACATAGCACCCATTTCGACTGACAATGCACCCAATTTTTACAAGGACCTAGCCTTTTACATGAAATATATTTCCTATGACCTATGTAGAGTTCTAGGAGTTGATAGTGGAAGGGAAAGGATATCCTCTGATTTTCTAATGATTGTTTTCGACTTGCAAAGTCCCAATGTCAACATAGACTATGATTACATCTAATATGTGATTAACAGAATGCATCAAGGGTTTGTGGATATCCAGAAGAAGGAATCTAGCCCTAACTTTTTGCAATATTCTTTACTGATGCATTTAATTTAGTTTTATAACTTCAATATCATGGACCAGCCCAATCTGAGACCTAAAATATTCTATCATGGTCAATCCAACCATGTACAACTCTGGTTGAGGGTGTGGAACTATACATCTAGGGAGAATTCATTTTGTGCTTTCCAGAGCTGGATGATATATCCCTTATTGAGCAATTTGGGAGTCAATATGAAAAGGCTACCAATCAAGGTCTTGCAGCTTTTCAGGCCCTGCAAATTTGTTGACAAGTGGAATGGAGACCACAACTGGGGAGAATTATACTATCATAATAATTTCACTTTGATAAGAGTTTATGGTTTCTCCCAACCACCACATATTCTACCATATCGCGTACCACTAAGAATTGCTGTCATGGAATTCATATGACAACTTATGTTGACTGATAAGGAGCATTTGACTCTACATGGAAAAGGAACATTCACACCTCAGAAATTTCAAGTGTATAATTTCACAATTGGAAAAAATGCATATGATCCTGTGAATAGATGGTTAAGTCACTTCAGGATGAATGTAGCCTTATATAGGTATGTTGATACAAAAGGTTTTATATTCAGTGCAAAGAGGATCCCGACACCATATATTCCGAATAATAAAGAACATGAGTAGTGTAAAGAGGAGGATCTTATCAGAAACATCTTACAAGAGGATGAAATTACAAGTAGGGCAGTGAAATTCCAAGAATTGATGGATCTGGAACAACAAATTAAGAAGAAAGGGATCCCATTTGGTGGTTACTTCCCTGATATGCCTTATTTACAAAGATTGGATAAGATGATTGAGTCTTATGGAAGACTGTGAAGCTAGCTAGAGGAGAAAATAGAGGATAAGGACATAGGTAAAAAAAAACACTCATCCTCAGAATATAGTGATAGTAGCTATTTAGTACACAACCCTCCACCAATGGATCAGCCACCTCAAACAGAGGAAAATATAATTGATTTGACACAAGGACAAGAGGTTGAGGTAGTTTTTGAACATCTCAAGAAGAAGAAAAAGGTGGAAACAGGGGAGCCTTTTGATGTCAAGGCATAGAAGAGGAACAAAGATAAAGTGAGTGCATTATTCACTGGAACAAGAGCTTATGATCATCAACTTAGAAATTTTATAAACGAAGGAAAGAAGAAAAGAGAGGACATAGAAGAAAATGTTGAAATGCCTCTGTTGTTGTGGCAAGATGAAAGGTAGACACATCAAGAAAAATTCTTGAGTGATTATGAGCTCATAAAAACCAAGTAATTCAAGGACTTCCTTATCTGGGTAAAACAACAACAAGTGGGGTCACAGTTACAATTGGCAGGAGGAGAAGCAATAACAAGTGAAGCCTTGCAGGATCTGCAAGAGTATGATCCTGAATCAGAGAATATGATCTGAGATGAAGCTATACAGTCAGTAAAGTCTAGTGGCATTCTACGAGTAGAGGGATGGGATCTGGCTTCATCTTTCATTATAGATTAAATAAGGAGGCAACCAAATATCAAGTTGTCCTCAGAAACACAAGTGGGAGAGATGATTAAAAGATGTGGTTATAATGCATAGTCCCAAACTCTATCCACGTGGGCTCTAGCTCCCAAGACCAAGAAGCCATTATTGATAAATGTACAAGAAAATATGGATGGAGACAAAATTGTATGGTCCATCCACAACACAAGAGATTTGGAAATTTCATAGGCTCTCACTCACTTTGCTCATCTCAATGAAGAAAAAGTTGTGCAAATGTCAAATAGATATCAAAAGCTATTTGATGAGGCAAGTCTTGTTGTAAAGGAAAAAGAGATAGGTCTAATAAAGATAAATACATTGGAGAAGCTAGTAGCAGAGATGAATGAGAAATTACAAGAGATTCCCGAAGCTACACCTGTTGAGCCAAAGCAAGTTGTAGATGCATTAGTGCAAATAGAGGATGTAGGGGATATTTAGAAGGAAACAGAGAAAAAGGATAGTGAGCAGAATAAAGTGTCTTTGGAAGCCTTTTTGAATATTTTTGAATATTAGATCAATATTTTAAAAGATAAAGCTAATCTAGTACATGGTGTGTACAACAAGTTGTTTGGTTTGCAAATAAAGGTAACTAATTTTGTTTCAAATTTGAACCCCTATTTTGGGACTTGGTCAATTAGGAAAAATTTATTTGAAAGATTAGCAACCCTGCAACCACTTAGGGAAGTCCTCCCATAAATTGTAACACAATTTGGTGAGGAAATTGAAAAAATTGGGGTAACCTTGTCTTTCTTTAAGGGAAAGGAAAATCAAATTGAAGCCAAAATAAACATGTTTGGATCAGATTACAACAAGTTTATTCCTCCAATAAAGGGATAATATGATCAAATCAAGGAAGTAGAGGTATGGAGAGGAGAGTTTGATTCATTTCTACCTAATAAAGAGGCATTTATTTATGACAATGATGAGTTAGATATGGAAAGGTTCAATAAAACCTTAGACGAGGCATTTAAGGCCAAAAAAAACTTCAACAAATTTGTGACAGATGTCAAGAGAATAATAGATGCAAGGTGGGAAAGATAGAAGGCACAACTGGAAAGCATTTAGAGCTTTAATTGGCCTACAAAGGTAGAGGTTTTAGCATGCGATGTTCTCACCAAGCCCAATAAAAAGAAGCTTGCAACAGTTAACCTAGACATACTGGATAAGGAGAAGAGGGACACTTCACACCTGATCTTTTAGCAAAGGGAGTTTAGTCATTAGAAAGATTAGTGTATGTTATCCTGTAATGGTAGTCACTAAATATTGCAATAACTATTGGAGGCTATCCATAATATCTTCAGACAAAGGTGCTAGTTATAACGAGATTTGAAGATCAAATATGATTGTATTCCTATTTTGTGTTTCTGGTGCAGGAGCACACCTAGGCTAACCTCCATAGTTAGGATGTTTTGGCTTGTACTTGAAATTGGACAAGTCAAGATAGTTTGTTTACTTGGACCTTAGAAGGTCATTGCAGTGTAGGCTAGGTGAGTTAGTCATTAGGACTAAGGTCACCAAATTAGCCATTGTTAGTAGTTTTTAAAATTCTTAGTGTTAGGAGTTTGAGTTAGAGTCTTCAATGTGGCTTAAACACATAAATGATGTCATAGAGATTCCATAAGGTCATAAATGATCTTGGATCCTTGAAATGAAGAGGTTAGAGGTCCTATGACTTAGGAAGTTGGCATAATGACAAAGATGCCAAAAGTTGCTAAAAAGTTGCTATGACAACATTTGCTATAATTGCAAATGTTGCATGCAACTTGGTTACATAGGATTCCCTTGAAGCTAGGAGTGGGGAATCGACCAATAGGCCCTAAAAACATGGAAGATGGCATATAATGGACAAGGAGGCTCAAATCTCAAAGTTAGTCATCCATTGTAACAAGTTTTGATTATTCAACATAACTCTGCAACTCTGTATTTAGAAAATCTAAAATTTTCAGTGAGACAGTGATATCTAATGGATTGAATGCCTTATTTTAGTTGTTTAATTGTGTTCATAGGATAGTTTGAATTTTTTTTCATTCAGTAAGAAAGTTGATTAGAGTTAGTCGAAGGTCTTAACTAAATTGTTTTCAGTTTTGTGAGTTCACTGGTCCTGTCCTGACCAATCAGTCGATTCATGGCTCCCCCATGAAATCTAGCCATCGGATCTTCCTAAGGATAGATGGAAATTTTAGGGAAGTCAATGTTCTATATATATGTAGAGTTAGGAGTCATGAAAGGTTGAGTTTCTATTTTTAGTGCCAAGCCCTAGGCGAGCATACACTATCTGGTTAGAGGTTTGGAGATGAAACATTGAGCATATCTTGTAGGGTAGAGAAGTACTGTATGGGAAAAGTATAGTTCCAGATAGGGTATGGTAATATCTTGACATACTGTGAGGATTGAGTTCATACCAATCCATGAGACCAAGTTTTGAGCAATTTTTAAACTGTGTTGCAGACAGTCCTAGAAATTAGGCCTATTAGCCGTATTGGACCTAGATTGTAGGAACCCTATGTATGGATGACCTAGGAGATTAAAACTTACAAAATATATTGAGGAATGATAAAGTGTATATGAATGTGGGATTGAATTTTCAACTTCTTTGTGAAATTTTTGAAAGAATTGGGAAAAAGTCACTATAAAAGGCTATAAGGAAATAAGCCCAATTAGGCCTCTTGGAGACTAGAGTTTGAACTTGACTAAAAAGGGATGAGGAATCCATCAAAGTGGAGTCAAATGGGAACATATGCATGGATTAAAACATGGTTAGCACCCCTTCAATGAATCATGAATGCTAGAGTGGAGTTGGCACTTAGATCCTTCTAAGTGTAGTGGAAGAAGTGAAGAATCAAACTAACTAAAAGGTGTTAGTCTTTCAAAGGTGAAGCACAAAGAGTGAAACTCTTAGAGAAGAGTTGGAATTGGACTTAGTTAATCATATAAGCCAATCAGGACCTAGAGGAGATTAGGTTCCTAGAAGAGACAAGATAAGTCTCTTGGATGAAGTGCTAGCAAGCCTTGGAACACTCACACCATATTGGTATCAGAGCTTGATTAAGATCAAGCTTGTGGTGGATGTTTCAGCCTACTGAATCAGTTGGAGAGAATACACCAGTGGGATCAGTAGAAGACAAAACCATGGTGACTAACATTGAGTTAGCCTAAAAGGTGGATGAACAAGAAGAAGACAACAAGTTGTTAAGAGAAAGGTTGTCTCAAATGGAGAAACTCTTGGGAGAAGTGCAAGACAAAGATGATAAGATCAAAGAAAAGATAGATCAGAAAGAAGAAGAAGAAGCAAGGGAAAAGTGAGTGGATTTAGAAGAGGAAGCTCCAACCCCTAACCCTATCATTGCTAAAGAACCCTTCTTAAAGGTATTGAAGGCTTTAAGTGGCAAATCTTTGGAAGGTGTACCACTATTTGGTGGACAAATGGATCCAGATTCAGTTGTGGATTGGATTGACAGTATAGAAAACCATTTTGAATGTGATGGTGTAACAAAGGCCCAAAAATTGAATGTTTCCAAGTCAAGGTTGAGAGGATCAACTCTCACATGGTGGAAGTTTACTCAAACTGAAAGGGAGAAAGCTGGAAGGAGTCCTATAGTCACATGGAAAGGCATGGTGTCCAAGATAAAGCAGACCTACTTGCCTGATGATTATGAGGTTTAGTTGCATAGAAGAAGACACAATCTCAGAAAAAAAGATTTGGATGTCCAAGCATACATCAAAGAGTTCCAAGAGTTGTATTTAAGGTCACAAGTGGTGGAGGATGAAAGCATCAAGCTAGCTAGATATTTGAATGGACTCAAGTGGTATATTCAAGAAGACATGAATCTTGTGAACTTCAAAACCATTCACCAATGTTATCAAATGGCCTTAAAGATAGAGGAGAAAGGCAAAATAAAACAAGAGAAAACCTCCAAAGGAAGAGGTAGAGGAAGGGATAGTAGAGGATCAAGAGGTGGTTATGGTGGACGAAGTTCAAAATCAAGGACACAAGGAGAAGTCAATTACACTACACAGCAAGAGGGGAGTTCTAGTAGAGGTGGTAGAGGAAGGAACTCAAATTTTAGAGGAAGAAGTGGTGGACAAGGAAGAGGCAATTACTTTGCCAATATGAAATGTTATCATTACAACCAAATGGGACACCCTACCTATA
>MU224534.1:168532-180778 GCA_018584345.1 Thuja plicata
TATCTTGATGATATATTGATTTATAGTAGGACAAGAGAAGAGCATCTTCAACACCTTGAGACTATCTTCAAGAAGCTGCATGAAGAGAAGTTGATGATCAACTTGGAGAAATGTGAGTTCATCAAAATAGAGCTAGTGTACCCTGGGTTTGTTCTCTCTCATGGCAATCTAAAAATGAACAAGAGTAAAGTGGAAGCCATCATTAATTATCCTACTCAAAGGAAAACAATAGAGGTAAGAATTTTTCATGGCCTTGCTTAGTATTATAGGAAGTTTATAAGGCAGTTTAGTACTATTTGTGCTCCTATGTTGAACACAATCAAAGGAGGAATGAAGACTAAGTTCATGTGGAATGAACAAGCCACTAAGAGCTTTGAGTTGTTAAAAGAAAATATTTCTACCCAACTTGTCTTAGTCTTTCCAAGCTTTGAGAAGCTTTTCACCATTGAGTGTGATGCAAGCAATGTGGCTATTGGAGCTGTCCTAAGCCAAGAGGGAAGACCAGTGGCATTTCATTCAGAAAAGTTGAGTGAAGCCAAGAGGAAATACTATTCCTATGAACTTAAAATGTATGCATTGGTATAGGATTTAAGGAAATGGAGACACTATTTACTCCCTAAGGAGTTCATAGTCTACTCAGATAATCAAGCTTTAAGTTTCTTGAACTCTCAAGAAAAGTTAGGTCACAAGCACATGAAGTGGGTTGAGTACCTACAAGCTTATACCTGTAATATCAAACACAAGAAAGGTGTCCTCAATAAAGTGGTAGATGCATTGTCTAGAAGAGCTCTCACAATTCAGGAAATTCAGTTGAAGAGTATGGGAATAGATCATTTCAAGGATCTATATGCTGATGATGAAGACTTTGCAGACATTTATAAGGTATGTGCTGAATACAAGAATCATTTTCATAGCAAGTATGCTGAATACACTTTGAAAAGCAACCTTTTTTTTAAGGGAAATTAGTTGTGTGTCCCTAGAGGGTCTATTAGGGAGAAATTAATCCAAGAAAATCACAATGGTGCATTGAGTGGTCACTTTGGGATCACTAAGACCCAAGAACTTGTTCAAAGGTTCTATTATTGGCCAAGAATGAACGTTGATGTTAAGAGGTATATGGAAAGTTGCATTGTATGCCAAAGAGCTAAAGGTACTTCCCCAAATGTAGGCCTTTATCAACCACTACTTATTCCCTTTAGGCCTTGGGAATGCTTGAGCATGGATTTTGTAGTTGGGTTACCCAAGACAAGATAAGACATGGATAGCGTATATGTAGTTGTGGACACATTCAGCAAGATGGCTCACTTTGTGCCATGCAAGACAACTAATGATTCCAGCCAAATAGCCTCTCTCTTCTTCAAAGAGATAGTAAGAATCCATGGGTTACCTATGAGCATAGTGTCAGATAGAGACACTAAATTTATGAGTCATATTTGGAAGACTCTTTGGCAAAGATTGGGCACAAATTTATCCTTTGGGTCTGCATACCATCCCCAAACTGATGGTCAGACTGAAGTGGTGAATATGAGCCTTGGAAATATACTAAGGTTCTTGACCAAGGAATATGGAAAACAATGGGATCAATTGATTGGGCAAGCTGAGTATGCTTACAATGACACCATCATCCGGTCAACAGGGAAGAGTCCCTTTGAGATAGTCTATGGATTACATCCTAGAGGAGTCTATGAGTTGAGAGACTTGAAGGATGGAGTAAAGGCAAGTGGATATGCATATTATTTTTCCTATGAAATGCAACAGATACATGATACAGTCATGAAGACTTTGATAGACAACACAATGAAACATAAAGCCAAGATAGATGAGGGTAGAAGAACAGTTCAGTTCAATGTGGGTGACTTGGTCATGGTGCATATTAACAAATAAAGACTTCAAAAGGGATTCCCTCACAAGTTACAGATGAGAAGGATAGGTCCCTATCCTATCTTTGCTAAGTATGGTGATAATGCATTCATAGTTGAGCTCTCGGAAGAAAGTGGACTTTCACTTGTGTTTAATATTGCAGACTTAGTCCATTACAAAGGACCACAACAAGACATGGATCAGAGTCTCAAGGAAGTGATCAAAGATGTGGAAGATCTCCAATTACCCCCTGCTAGAGTCACAAGAGCTGATAGTGTATTGGATACTAGAATCTACAAGAAGACTAGAACCAAAGAATACAAGGAACACTTGATAAAGAAGCATCGTCAAACCAATGCTGATGTAGTATGGGTAAAGGAATCAGAGTTCAAGAAGATGGGGATTGATCCAAGCAACCTCAATCCAAGGGTGGATTGAACTTTTTGTTTTGGGGAGGATGGTGCAGGAGCACACCTAGGCTAATCTCCATAGTTAGGATGTTTTTTCTTGTACTTGAAATTGGCCAGGTCAAGATAGTTTGTTTACTTTGGAACTTAGAAGGTCATTTCAATGTGGGCTAGGTGAGTTAGTCATTAGGACTAAGGTCACCAAATTAGCCATTGTTAGTAGTTTTTAAAATTCTTAGTGTTAGGAGTTTGAGTTAGAGTCTTTAATGTGTCTTCAACACATCAATGATGTCATAGAGATGCCATAAGGTCATAAATGATCTTGGATCCTTGAAATGAAGAGGTTAGAGGTCCTAAAACTTAGGAAGTTGGCATAATGGCAAAGATGCCAAAAGTTGTGAAAAAGTTGCTATGACAACATTTGCAATAATTGCAAATGTCGCATGCAACTCGGTTACATAGGATTCCCTTGAAGCTAGGAGTGGGGAATCGACCAACAGGCCCCAAAAATATGGAAGATGGCATCTAATGGACAAGGAAGCTTGAATCTCTAAGTTAGTCATCCATTGTAACAAGCTTTTATTATTCAATATAGCTCTGCAGCTCTGTATTCAAAAAAATATGAGCTTTTTAGTGAAACAATGATATCTAATGGATTGAATGCCTTAGTTTAGTTGTTTATTTGTGTTCATAGGATAGTTTGAAGTTTTTTTCATTTATTAATAAAGTTTATTAGAGTTAGTTGAAGGTCTTAACTAAATTGTTTTCAGTTTTGTGAGTTCACTGGTCCTATCCTGACCAGTCAGTCGATTCATGGATCCCCAATGAAATATAACCATGGGATCTTCCTAAGGATAGATGGAAATGTTAGGGGAGTCAATGGTATGTATATATGTAGAGTTAGGAGTCATGAAATGTCGAGTTTCTATTTTTAGTGCCAAGCCCTAGGCGAGCATACACTATCCGGTTAGAGGTTTGGAGATGAAACAGTGAGCATATCTTGTAGGGTAGAGAAGTAATGCACGGGCCACGTATAGTTACAGATAGGGTATGGTCATATCTTGACATAATATGAGGATTGAGTTCATACCAATCCATCTGACAAATTTTTGAGCAAGATTTAAACTGTGTTGCAGACAGTCCTAGAAATTAGGCCTATTAGCCCTATTAGACCTAGATTGCAGGAACCCTATGTACGAATGACCTAGGGGATTAAAAATTACAAAATATCTTGAGTAATGATAAAGGGTATCTGAATGTGGGATTGGATTGTCAACTTCTTTGGGAAAGTTTTGAAAGAATCGGGAAAAAGTCACTGTTAAAGGCTACAAGGAAATAAGCCCAATTAGGCCTCTTGGAGACTAGAGTTTGAACTTGACTAAAAAGGGTTGAGGAATCTGTAAAAGTGGAGTCAAATGGGAACATATGCATGGATTAAAACATGGTTAGCACCCCTTCAAAAAATCATGAATGCTAGAGTGGAGTTTGCACTTAGATCCTTCTAAGTGTAGTGGAAGAAGTGAAGAATTGAACTAACTAAAAGGTGTTAGTCTTTCAAAGGTGAAGCACAAAGAGTGAAAATCTTAGAGAAGAGTTGGAATTGGATTTAGTTAATCATCTAAGCCAATTAGGACCTAGAGGAGATTAGGTTCCTAGAAGAGACAAGATAAGTCTCTTCGATGAAGTGCTAGCAAGCCTTGGAACACTCACACCACTTTCCATCGCTTAAGGCCTTATTATATTTTGTCTTCTTCTATCTCTTAGGGTTAGGTCTAAATCTATCTGAATCTTTTTGCATCCTTAGTCTTTATATATTCCAAGATGGTTTAGACTCTATTTATAGAAATTTAGAACATTTTTGTAAAAAGAGGTGAAATATATAATTGCAAGGCAAACTTCTCAATTTTGTTTGAGCTTTGTGCTTATTGTCTATTGAATGTATTTGAAGCACTAAAATATTAATAAAATACATTGGAGTTTCTATTTTATATCCTATTTTGTCTCTTTATATTTTTGTTCTAGCTCTTGTATGTTTAATTTGCAAGGCATTTTATATATACCAGCTACAAGGTGATTGTGCAGTTACTTGTGAGTTCTTTCAAGGAAGGAGTAATTCTTACAGGTGATTCCTGAGAGTTAAACACTAGTATTAAGATCTGATAACATGGGTGTGGGAGTGAAAGGATAGTCTATAAGGAATTCTATCTAAATTGCATGTATTTTCATTAATCAGTTTATTGTGGATTTATATTTGATATTAACTCTTTGCCCAAGAATTAGGAGCTTGTTTAGGGTTTGGCAAGAAGTTAATCATCATCCAATATTAAAGAAAATCAATCATTTACATTTTAGTTACAAAGAATGGATATATGTTTAAGCAATTGTATTAGAGAATACAATTCATTTTATTGATTCCTTAAAGAGAGAATCACTAGGTTAAACCTCCTAGGTTCAAATAAATCCAAAAGGAAGAAGGATGAGAATCCTTATATCACTAATATTTTTTATTGTCAAGATCATAATTTTTCTTGTGAAGCTCTGTATTAAGTTAATTATTGTCATCTGCAAGGTGTTTTATCAATTGATACAGTAAAGAACAACTAGCCAATCAGTGAAAGCCCTAATCCACTATAATAGATACTGAGAATCAGTAATCATTTGAAGGTACACCCGCCTAAGCCTATGGATCTCAAATTAGAAGGAGGAATTAGTCCTAATCAATTAGGATTTGTCTTGCAAGAATCTAAAATTGGGATATAAGAGTCAGGTATTAATACTACATTAAGGTTTTGCAAGAAAAAGACCTAACAAATTGGTGAATCTACTGGGGAATAGTTTTAATCAGTCATATTTAAGAATTATCCCAGAGTTTGGTTGAATAAGAGAGTCACAAGTACCATAGATTGATTTTTCCCATCCAATTCGCACTAACAAATTGGCGACTCTGTTGGGGAAAGAAGTAAAGGTCTTGAAAAAACCTTTCAAGGAATCTCTGGAATTTTAAAAGTTAAATCAAGTTTACAGTTGAGTTTTCCTATTTAAGTCACTCTTATAGTATCCATATTTGGTTGTGTTATATTTTCTCAACTTGTTTTGGGTGGTGACTCTCAAAGGAAATCTCTGTAATCAGTGCTAAAGTAATATTCAATATTCATACACATCCTTTTTCAATATGAATACAAGATCAAGAGTGAGAGATAATCCTGAAGTTGAGTTGGATAGTGGAATCCCAACTACTTCTAGGACTAAGATGTCTTGGAGAGAAAAGAAGAACCAAGCTAATATAGATGACTCATCTCCAAGAAAAGAGGAGGAAAATACTAGAAGAAAAGATGCAATCCAATCCAGTCATGAGGGGAACACCTCAGAATATAAAGAATCCCTTGACCTAGGATTAGAAACATATGCAATTACTAGTACTTCTAGTGAAAGAGAAGGGACTGATACTATCATTTCAGATTCTGAAGTTCCTTCTAATGAGCTTGCTGAAGAAGAAAGAATCTTAATGAGGCAGTTGGCCATTAGTCAACAAAGGAAGAGAGAAAAATATTTAAAAAAGAAAAAACAAGATCAGAGAAATGTCGATAAATTTAGAAGATCTTTAAGACATCAAGAAGCAAATAATGTTGAAAGGTCTCATAGAGATCAAGAGACACCAGTCACTCACAAAGTTTTTGATTTAGAATATTCTAGAGATAAAGGAAAAAATAAAGTAACTAGAAGTGAAATAGATGAATCAAAAACTCACAAAATTCCAACAGAACAAATGTATAAATTAGACATTGATCTTGAGAGATCAAAAAGGGAGGAAGAAACTATGGCCAAAATGCTGGAAAAGGAAGAAGCAGAGGCTGCTACCTTGGAAATGAAAAAGAAGATCAAGATTTCTTTCAATCTTCTAAATATTCCTATGCTGGTGCCGAAAGTGTTACAAATCCAAAAGCCAAACCTGCCACTTTTCAGGATGATGATAAATTTCAAAGGAAACCACTGCATCTAGAAAGGTACAAACAATTTACTTTTATTGGTATTCCGGGTTACCCTAATAAAGTACCTAATGATATTAGGGGAAAACTCCCAAAGTTTTTAGGAAATAATGTTATTTCTTGTGAAGTACATTTGAGAAATTTTATTGATATTATAGATGACCTGAATATTAATCATGAAGATGTCCTAATAAATTTTTTTGTTCAGTCCTTAGTTGAAGATGCTAGGGAATGATTTAGAGGATTATCTAATGGTTCTATGACATCTATGGAAGAATTAATAGACTTATTTAAAGAGAAGTATGGTGAAAAAACAAATGAAGGATTTCTGTTAAATGAATTCAATAATATAAATAAAAATTTCAATGAAGAGGTCACTGAATTCAACACAAGATTCCAAGGAGCCATGCACAAGCTATTTCAGAAGATCAAAATGGATGAAAAGGTATGTCTCGCCACATATCTAAATTCTTTTGATTCTAAGATGGGGTATGTTCTCAGAGACAAAAATCCTAGAAGTCTTATTGATACATATAAGATTGTAGTGAACATAGAAATGAATAGAAGAGTGTCAGGGAAAATAGGTAGAAGAGATGATGAAAGTTTTAGTAGGAGCATCCAGAAAGAACCAGAGTATAAAGCATATAAGGCTCCAAAAAGAAATAGACCATCCCTCAACAATTATAATCCATAGAATAGGATGCAGAATCACCCTTATGGTACCTAGTTTAAGGATGGAAAGCCTATTGTCCCACCAAGAAAGGATAAACTTGAAAATAGGACCCCTGATCCTTTACACAAAAATGTTGTAAACATGTGTAGTGATAATTATTGGTGTGAAGCTTGTCAAGCCCCACACAATCCTAATTTTTGTGTTGTAGCCCTAGACATAAGTGCTAGTGAAGAACCTGAAGGTGAAGAGGGTGAGCTATGTGATCATAATCAATGTGATATGACTAATTCTTATGCATGCCCTAATATAGATTCTGACGATGAAGTAGAGAACCATGATATGTATGGTTCACAAGGAAGAATGGAGGTATATCATCAACAAATCTTGTCTGATAGTGAATAAGAGGAGGTTGATGATATAAGATGTTATACTCAAAATGTTTAGGAATCTACCATAATAAGAAAACCTTCTGATGAAGAAAAGAATAGAATCACTACTGATCTAGTAAATAAGGCAAGAAGTAACTACCACTTGAGAAATAGAGTAGTGGGTGATGTGGGTTGTCAACCAGCTGGCATCTTTATCAAAGAAAATAAAATAGATGCCAAGAATACAGCAAAAAGAGAAGGACCTGTGGAAAATGTAAATAAATCAAAGGTCAAAATTATAAGAAAAGCTAATGATTCAAATATTGTACATGAGGGAAAAGCTAAAATGATAGAAACAAGTCCTTCCCCTTCCAAGGTTGAAAATAAGAAATCAAAAAAGGAAGAGTTTACTCTAAATATTCAAATAGAAGATAGTAATATCATTGTTGAAAAACCAAAATCCTTTGATGTGAAATATACTCATGTTAATACGGGCCAATGTCTATCACAAAGAACTGTCAAAGTGCCATTTCTAGAAATGATGAAAATAAAGGAACATAAGGAAAAGGTCCTTTCAGTACTAAAAAGTGTTTCTCCAATGAAACTCCAAAAACTAGATGTTGTTGAAAAGAAGCCAAATAACAAGGGAAAAGAGCCTGAAGGAATGATTTCCGAGATCCCTCAGATCTATCTAAACACAAATACTTCTTCAAGAATTGTTGACCCTTTTTTCCTAACATTGGTCATTAATGGTAAGATGCTTAAAAACTGTATGATAGATTCTGTCCAAGCATCTAATACTGTTATGCTTGTAGAAATAATGAGGTCCATGGGATTAAAAATTGATACTCCTCATGAGAGATGTCAGGCAATGGATTCTAGAGATATCCTTGTTGTTGGTACCATTGAAGCTCTACCTTATAGGTTAGCTATACTCCTTGACATAGTATTGACAATGAGTGTATTGGTGGTTGATATCCCACCTCATTATGGCATGTTTTTGTCCAAGAAATGGAGTGCTTCAATGGGAGGTAGTATTTAGTGTGATTTATCTTATGCTACTTTCAACGTTGTTGGAAATAATGTCAAGGTGTCCAAAGAAGGTAGGACTCCCCATATGATTGAGCTACATGAAGATAATGACATTAATTATTGTGTAGATATTGACATGGAGAACTTCAGAGTGAAGAGGAGTGCTCATCAATGTAAACATGTTGATCCCTTAATTAAGGAATTGAATACACAAAAAGATGGTTTATGGCAGATGTATTTTGATGGAGCCTGTTCCAAAGAAGGTTCAGAAGCTGGTGTTTAATTTATTTCTCCATCAGATACAACTTTCAAGTACTCTTTCCTGTTATCATTCCAATGTACAAATAATACTGCAGATTATGAAGCTTCGTTTTTGGGACTAGATATTGTTGCTAGGCATGGAATAAAATGTTTAAAAGTTTATGGTGATTCTGAGCTAGTAGTTGCCCAAGTTAGATCGAAATATGCTATGAAAAATGATAGATTGAAAATGTACAAACATGCTATTTGGGATCAAATTGAATCTTTTGATGCCTTTAATATTAATTGGATAGCAAGGTCAAAAAACATCATGGCAGACATTTTAGCTAATTTTTCTTTAAAGATTAGTGATTTGACCTTAAGTGGGCTATTAATAGTTGAAATTAAGACAAGACCAGTTGTCCCTGATAACATTTACAACTGGAAAGTATTTGAAGATGACTAAGATATTCTTAGATTTATTCAATGCCTAGACCATTATGAAGACCAACATATAGATTGTAACTCTTTACTTGAGTTCATTGATGGTAGGGATAGTGTTTTGGGGAATGAGGTTGTCCAATTAAGTTCTAATCAGATTCCTAAGGGACTGGTTGAATTAGAAGCATTGTTTAGTAATCAAGATGATCACTTATAAAAAATGAGCAATGCTAAAATTGAGGATTTGGAAGAAATAAATTTTGAATCAGAGACCACTCCTCGAATAGTCTATATTGGAAAGAGGTTAGATTCCCATGTCAGAACAAATTTGATAAAATTATTAAGGAAGAATAAGCATGTGTTTGCATGGTCTTATGAAGATTTGAAAGCTTATAAGGAAGACCTTTTTCAACATGAAATCCCACTGAAATTAGATGTAAAGACATTTAGGCAGAAACAAAGACCAATCAATCCATTGTTGGCTCCCAAGATGCAACAGGAGTTGATGAAACTAAAAGTTGTAGGGATTATCCAGCCCATAAGACATTCAACTTGGGTTTTTGATTTGGCCCCAGTGAGAAAGAAGAATGGTGACATAAGGTTGTGTGTTGATTTTAGAAATTTGAACATTGCATCTCTGAAGGATAATTATTCTTTACCTAATATGGAGGCAATGTTACACAAGGTTACTGATTGTAAGCTATTATCAATGATGGATGGTTTTTCAAGCTATAACCAGGTATTAGTTAAATACTTAGAATAGTTCAAGACTACATTTACTACTCCATGGAGGACTTATGTATATATTAGAATGTCATTTGGACTTATAAATGTAGGAGCAAATTTTCAGAGACCCATGGATGTTTCATTCAAATAATTTATTGACTTGTTTATGGTAATATATCAAGATGATTTGAAAGAATTTTCCAAGAAAGCAAAGGATCATTGTGGACACCTAGAATTTTTTTTTAATAAATCTTTAGAATATGGTGTTTCCCAAAATCCCAAAAATGTCAATTTGCAGTGACAAAAGGAAAATTGATGGGATATATAGTGTCAAAGGATGGAGTGAGGATTGATCCAGAGAGAATAGAAGTTATTCAAAAGATCACTGCTCCAAAGAATATCAAAGGTGTATAGTCTTTCTTAGGAAAGATAAATTTTGTTAGAAGATCTATTGCAAATTTTGCTGAGATATTCAAACCAATAATTAAAATGTTGAAAAAAGATGCAAAGTTTCAATGGAGTGAAGAAGCACAATTATCTATTGAAAGAATTAAGAAAGTAGTTTAGGAGGCTCCTGTCTTAAGATCCCCTGATTACAGTAAGGAGGGTTTTGAGCATCCTATTACATTTTTAGCAAATCTCTCCAAGCTGTAGAGTTGAATTATGAAATGATGGAAAACATGCATATGATTTAGTGAAAGTTGTAAAGTCATTTAGACCTTATTTGGTTTGTGCAAAAGTAATGGCATATGTACCTCATGCAACAGTAAAAGACATCCTTACTCAATCAGAAGTGACTAGTAAGTGGTGCAAATGGATTAATAGGATTCAAGAGTTTAATTTGGAAATCCATATTACCAAATTGGTAAGAGGCAAAGGCATACAAAAATTAATGACAGAATAAAATTTGGACTTGGCGTAAGTAAATACTACAAAGGTATAGGATTCAATTGTAACCATTATTAAAAGACAACCTTTTTATGTTGATATCATGTATTATCTGAAGAATTCCAAGTGTCCTTAGGTTATGACAGATAATCAAAAAAGGAATCTTAGGTTGCAAACTCAAAGGTACACCTTAGTGCAAGGAGATCTATATTGGAAAGATAGAAATGGTGTACTGTTACTATGTTTAGATCGGAGTCAATCCGAGAAGGCTTTGGTTGAAATGCATGCTAGAGTATGTGGAGGACACTTCTCTACCAAGACCACTGCTCATAAAATCTTAAGGGCTGGTTATTTTTGGCCTTTCTTATTCAAAGATACTCATGCCTTTGTCAGAAAGTGTGAACTTTGTCAAAGGTTTTCAAATAAGTTGAAATTCTCAGGTGCTCTGTTATTAAATCATGTAAGTTCTGAAGAACCTTTTTCCATGTGGGGGATTTAATTCATTGGAGATTTTTTAGAGAAATCCAGTGGTGGACATAGTTGGATGCTTGTTTCTAATGATTATTTCACAAAATGGATAGAAGCAATTCTCACAAACAAAGCAACTAGTAAAGTGGTCACTGATTTTTTGATGGAAAATATTCTGACTAGATTTGGTGTTCCTACAAAATTGGTAACGGACAATGCCATGTGCTTCATATAAGATGAAATTAAGGATTTTTGTGATGAGCATGGGATTATGATTTCATATTCTTCCCCATATAACCCTAAAGTCAATGGTCAAGCAGAATCTAGCAACAAGAGCATATTGAAAATCTTGAAGAAGACTCTTGAGAAAAATAAAAAAGCTTGGCATACAAAACTAAAACTTGCTCTATGGGTTGATAGGATAACAGTGAAAAAAGAAACAGGTAAGTCTCCTTTTGAACTTGTATATGGTATGCAATCTAGAATGCCCCTAAATAATTTGCTTTCAGTATATAAGTTTATTCAGGAAGAAGAGTTAGATATTTTTGACCATATGCAAGATAGAATGATGCAGTTAGCAGAATTAGATGAGATTAGAAAAGATAGTCAAAAAGAGAACATTAAGTTACAACAGAAAATGAAATATCTTTTTTGTTAGTAATAACTGAGAAGGGGGGGGGTGAATCAGTGGCCTCAATAATTTATCCAATTTAAACTTTAATCCACCAATCAATACTTCTCCAATTATTAAGTCCCAACAAGATGCATGCCTTTGAAATATTTGAAACAAATAACTGTCTGTCGGTTTACCTTGTCTGTCCTATTTCTCCTTGATAACCGATAAGCAGTAAACTGTATTTACCGATACTCAATAAATATGCAGAGTATACCAGTCAATCCATAAATACATATGTAGAATGTAAAACACTAAATTAATTAACCATACACACATAACACAAGGATTTTAACGTGGAAACCCTATTAAGGGAAAAACCACTGGGACTGGTACCCCAAATTTTCACTCTTCTATAGTGAGCCCTGTTAGGAGCCAACCCTGTTAAAGGTTACAAACACACTGTTAAGTGTGACCTTGTTAGAGGATTTTCAATACATAGGTTGTCACTAAGTATCTGGCATCTACGCTACCATCCTTGAAT
>MU224534.1:180809-210681 GCA_018584345.1 Thuja plicata
AAATCTTACTACCATCCTTGAATCAACCTCCTTCTTAGACTGTCAATAGGCTTTAGGTAAGACCGGTGCTACTATCATGAGTCAACCTTCTGGTAATCTGTTAGGATATACCTCAATTACAAAAGACTATTAAGTCTTTCTCTGTTAAGATACTTTAATGCTTCAATGGTTAAACTGAAACAAAATGACCTGTTTCTAATGCAACTGAATTGCAGATTTTTAGATCTATTTACTTACAATGTCTTTCTGATCAATGTATCAATTTAATTGCTTTGTACTTAACTCTTTCTACTTTGTGATGCTATGATTCACTGTCCGTCGGTGTTTGCAGAATACTTTAGCTCTCCCTCAACTTGATTGATCAGGACTGCATGAAGTTAATCATTCATCAGTTTCTCTTCAGCATCTTCTATCAGTTCACTCCCTCGTGTATCTAATTGCATATCGACCACACTGGAATGAATTATGCTTGTCTCTTAAATAGACATGATTTTCCTTAATTCTAGGTTCTTTGATTCTTGATTCTTGATTCTTGGTGTGAAAAACAATCCAGCCAAATTGATTTATGGCTTTAACTCCTAATTTATCTCGTAGTTATCTTCTTGCCAACTGTACAAATCACTTACTTAACTGTGGTCAAATAAAACAAATAAAACAACCAATTAAGTCTATCCTTTAGCTCTTCTAGCTAGATATTTTATCATTTTCTAATCTCTCTGTTTCATCAGTCAATTCTGCAGTTCATCGCCGGTGACAACTGCCAGTTCCGTCAGTGTCGCTTTAGTTAACTTTGAGATCTCTGTCCGTCAGGCATCATTGGATCTTTGTTCATCGGGCAACACTATTTTTACCTCATCGGGTATCATGTGATTCTACTTTGTCGGGCAATACTGTCTTCTGCTCGTCGGGCATCACTGTGACTTTAATCTCTGTCTTTACTGATGGTGTGCACTCCGCCAGTGTTGTCTGTCACTTAGTGAATACTAGACTTTTATGCATTGCTGGAAGCATACTCTTGTTCCATTGGATCTCTAAAGTTATTGGCATGATCATACAGATGATATCAAGTTGACATCAATGACAATACAAACCATTAACTAATTTAATGTCTTGCATCATCTTCAACTTAATATAGTCAATCATTTAATAAATTATATGTCATCATTTTTGATAAGAGAGCAAGTAACAAAAAGTTTCAGCCTGATGATTTAGTACTTCAGTGGAATGTAAAGGATGAAGACAAAGGGAAGCATAAGAAATTTGAATAATTATGGCTAGGTACCTTTGTTATTGATCAAAGTTTTGGAAAATATTCATATATGTTGAAAACTATGGATGGAGAGGTATTTGAATTTTTAGTGCATGGACAATTCTTGAAACCTTTCTTCAATTAAAAAATTGAATTCCATGCATAGTAGCCTTGTATCATATGTATATAGGTGTGTTTTCTTCTGTTTTGTGTTTTCTTTCTACTGTAGGTTATTAAGCTTGGTCTACCTCCTAGAGATTTGTGGTTCTTTCTATAAACTTTCATTTAAGCATCCTTAGATAGAGCTACTATTGGTTGTATTTCCAGTTTTGAAGTCTTGTTGTAAATTTTTTGAATTCCTAGTCAGATTCTTGCTTAGAAGGTAAAATTCATGTCCAGTGCTAACAATATTCCTCTACAAATGATGAAATCCAAATGATAAAATCAAACAAGTGTGAAAAACCCTAGGTCTTAGGTTATTTTTCATTTATATTCAAGAGAAAAACCTAGTTCCTAATAATCGCTTCTAATTTTACAGTTACCTTTTTCAGAAAATCTGAGTCACTTAAGTCATGTGATCTTTTCATATTTTAATATTAGTCACAATGTCTCTTAAAGATTTTATAATATTCCATTTTACTTCGAGACTTAGAAAATCTTTTTGGTCATGTTATATCATAAGAAAAAGAATATGCTATCAATATTAAAGAGATTTCACCTGGGTTGTTGATTCAGATCCTGATCCTGTGGTTCGCGCAAAGTCTCATTTGAAACCCTAGAGTTAAGAAATCTTATGGCAACTTTGAGTTTCTTCAGTCTCGTGAACATATCAAAGTTAGAGTCAGCTTGAAATTTTCATGTAGTTGCGTGACTTCAGAAAGAAGCAAGAGTTAAGTCAAATCTTATGAGATATAGTGATAGCCATTGATTTTCAAGTTGATCCTGCGGTGGGTGCGAAGTCTCAAGATAAACTCTTCAGTTAAGAAATTATAAAGTGACTTTGAGTTTCTTCAGTCATGGTGCTCACAAGTTCACCAAGGATAAGACACGAGTTAAAACTATTCAGTCATGAGATCTCTAAGAAAAACAAGGGTTAAGTTAAATGCTATGAGATCTAGTGACTACCATCAGATTAAAGAAAGATCTAAAGGTTGGCATTTAATCTCAAAGTAAAACTTGAGTTAGATGATTTATTCAGCTAAAATGAGATTCAGTTAGTCACTAAGTCTCAATGAGAACTATGGTTAATAAAGGTTAAGACAAAGCTTAGTTGAAGTTGCAGCGGGAAGATCTAAATCATAAAAGAGAAAAGATCTAATGGATGACGTTAAGTCATTAGAAGAAGTCAAAAGGTCAGAGAAAGTTCAGTGATTCAGTGGTAGTGATGCAGATGCTGACACATGTCTAAGTCATTCCTGAGATCTCTGGTCAGCGTAAAATCTTAGAATAAACCTGTGGTTAGTAAACTCATATGGCGACTTAGAGATAACTTTAGTCGCGAAGTCTCATAGTAAACTAAAGTTAAAGAAAAAGCGAAGGAGATTTCATGCGATACGTTGATTTAAAAGCTGATCTAAGGTTAGTCGCGAAGTCTTTGATCAAATGCAAAAAGTACAAGATGTATGTGAGATTTCACACGAACCATCCAATTGAAAGAATATCTAATGATGGTCATGTAATCTCTATTAAAACTCATGGTTATTAAAATTTCTCAACGACTTTGAATTTGTATAGTCGCGAAGTCTATAAAGAAACCAAAGGTTAAACAACAGTAGTTCTTTAGCTTTGGTCACAGAATCACTAAAAGAAACATGAGTTAAGTGAATTCATCCAGCGACTAAGAGATAACCATTGATCAAATTTTTGATTGTGTGGCGAGCATTAAATCTCATAACAAAACCAGAGTTAAAGCTAACTCTTAGCGACAAGGAGATCAAGCAGTCGCGTAGTCGCGGAAGAGAACCAGAGTATGAGCAAGGTAAAAGTAAGAGTTTTCTCCTGCGCCATGTTGTATAGTCATTAACCAATCAGAACAAAAGGATTGTGATAGCATTTTTTAAGATTTGATGAGTTGTGATAAAATAACTAATCATATAATATCTTGAGCATGTTTCAAATATAATAAGGTTTTAAAAGAAAAAACACTCATTGAAAATTGATCACTTGTCAGTTTCAAATACCACGACTAGGAGGAGAAATTGATATCAAAGCACGTAGAAGTAATGACATAATTGAATGAATAGAAAATTCATGATTTTTGAAGAGATTGGTGCATTGATTTATTTGAATAAATAGGCATTACCGTTGTTCATTTCAATTTACCATAGTTTCATTTTTTAGAGCTAAAGAATTGCATAAGTGATTAGTGCTTTCAGAGGAACAAAATTGCCCAGATTTTAGAGTGAAGAAAATAGATTTTATCAGTATTGTTTCAGTTCAGTGTAGACAAGATGAGTAGATCCGTGAGTGTTGCTTCAACCAGTGGAAAGAGTGGTGATGGTGATGAAGATCAAAAGGGAAAAAGGAAGTACTTTGATGAATTTCTGACTCTACTCCGAGGATAAAATAAAGGAAAGAAGGTAAATGATGAATAACTTGGAGATAATATGGCTTATATTACAGATGCTAAGATGCCTGATTTTTCTAGCTATCATTTATTTAAATATTTTCATAAGAATAATGAGGGTCATGTTCCTGTGTCAAACCCTTAGACATCAAGGTTAGCTAAATTGATAGTTCCAGATATGTTTGTAGATGTGGATTTATTGATGGAACTGGCTAATAGGTATGACACAATATCTAACAACATCAAGAAGAGTGATGGTACAAACCTAGTAACTCTTTATAGGGCATCATTTATGAAATCCTTCAATATATAATCCCCGCACTACAGAAATAAACCTGAAGGACTTAGCAGCTATGTATACAAGGGAGTCCCATGTTGTAGCAAAATTGATTCAAGCCCATGTGCCAAAAGGAACTAAAAATTAAATAGCACCCATTTTGAGTGACAATGCACCCTATTTTTACAAGGACCTAGCCTTTTACATGAAATATATTTCCTATGGCCTGTGTAGAGTTCTAGGAGTTGATAGTGGAAGAGAAAGGATATCCTCTGATATTATAATGATTATTTTGGACTTGAAAAGTCCCCATGTCAGCACAAACTATGATTACATCCAATATGTTATTGATATAATGCATCAAGGGTTTGTGGATATCGAGAAGAAGGAATCTAGCCCTAAATTTTTACAATATTATTTATTGATGCATTTAATTTTATTCTATAACTTCAATATCGTGGACCAACCCAATTTGAGACCTAACAGATTCTATCATGGTCAATCCAACCCTGTACAACTTTGGTTGAGGGTGTGGAACTATACATCTAGGGAGAATTCATTTTGTGCTTTCTAGAATTGGATGATATATCCCTTATTGAGTAGTTTGGGAGTCAATATGACAAGGCTACCAATCAAGGTCTTGCAGCTTCTCTAGCCCTGCAAATTTGTTGACAAGTGGAATGGAGACCACAATTGGGGAGACTTCTACTACCATAATACTTTCACTTTGATAAGAGTTTATGGTTGCTCCCAGACACCACATATTCTACCATACCGGGTACCGATAAGAATTGCTGTCATGGAATTCATATGAAAACTTATGTTGACTGATAAGGAGCATTTGGCTCTACATAGAAAAGAAACATTCACACCTCAGAAATTTCAAGTGTATAATTTCACAATTGGGAAAAAGGCATATGATCGTGTGAACAAATGGTTATTTCACTTCAGGATGAATGTAGCCTTATATAGGTATGTTGATACAGAAGGTTTTATATTCAGTGCAAAGAGGATCCTGACACCAACTATTCCAAATACTAAAGAACATGAGCAGTGTGAAGAGGAGGATCTTATCAAAAACATCTTAGAAGAGGA
This sequence comes from Thuja plicata, assembly GCA_018584345.1. NCBI lineage: Eukaryota > Viridiplantae > Streptophyta > Pinopsida > Cupressales > Cupressaceae > Thuja > Thuja plicata. Next base: position 185,997 of record MU224534.1, read on the forward strand.
TGAAATTACAAGTAGGGTAGTGAAGTTCCCAGAATTGATGGATTTGGAACAACAACTTAAGAAGAAAGGGATCCCATTTGGGGGTTACTTCCCTGATATGCCTTATTTACAAAGATTGGATAAGATGATCGAGTCTTATGGAACACTGTGTAGCTAGCTAGAGGACAAAATAGAGGATAAGGATAGAGATCCAAACAAACACTCATCCTCAAAATATAGTGATAGTGCTATTCAATACACTTCCCTCTACCAATGGATCAACCACCTCAAACATAGGAAAATATAATTGATTTGACACAAGGGGAAGAGGTTGATGTAGTTGTTGAACCTCCCAATAAGAAGCGAAAGGTGGAAACAAGGGAGCCTTCTGATGGCAAGAAACAAAAGAGGAAAAAAGAGAAAGTGGGTGCATTATTCACTAGAACAAGAGCTTATGATCATTATCTTAGAAAATTTATAAGGGAAGGAAAGAAGAAAAGAGCAGGCATAGAATAAAATGTTGAAATGCCTCTATTGTTGTGCCAATATGAAAGGGAGATACAACAAGAAAAATTCTTGAGTGATGATGAGTTCATAAAAACCAAGGAATTCAAGGACTTCCTTATCTGGGTAAAACAACAACAAGTGGGGTCACAGTTATAATTGGTTGGAGGAGAAGAAATAACAAGTGAAGCCTTGCAGGCTCTGCAAGAGTATGATCCTGAATTAGAGAATATGACCTGAGATGAAGCTAGACAATTAGTAAAGTCTAGTGGCATGCTACTAGTAGAGGGATGGGATCTGGCTTTAACTTTCATTATAGATCAAATAAGGAGGCAGCCAGATATCAATTTGTCCTTAGAAATACAAGTGGGAGAGATGATGAAAGGATGTGGTTACAATGCATAGTCACAAACTCTAGCCATGTGGGCTCTAGCTCCCAAGACCCAAAAGCCATCATTAATAAATGTACAAGAAAATATGGATGGAGACAAAATCGTATGGTCTATCCACAACACAAGAGATTTGGAAATTTCACAGGCTCTCACTCACTTTTCTCATCTAAATGAAGAAAAATCTTTGGATATGTCAAATAGATATCAAAATCTATTTGATGAGGCAAGTCTTGTTGTAAAGGATAGAGAGTTAGGCTTAATAAAGATAAATGCATTGGAGAAGCTAATAGTAGAGCTAAATGAGAAATTATAAGAGATTATTGAAGCTAATCCTATTAAGCCAAAGCAAGTTGTAGATGCATTAGTGCAAACAAAGGATGTAGGGGATATTCAGAAGGAAAAAAACCAAAAGGATAGTGAGAAGAATAAAGTGTCTTTGGAAGAATTTTTGAATATTTTGCAATATAGGATCAATATTTTAAAAGATAAAGTTGATCTAGTACATGGTGCCTACAAAAAGTTGCCTGGTTTGCAAATAGAGGTAACTAATTTTGTTTCATATTTGAACCCCTATTTTGGGACTTGGTCAATTAGGACAAATTTATTTGAAAGATTAGAAGCCCTACAACCACTTAGGATAGACCTCCCAAAAATTGTAACACAATTTGGTGAGGAAATTGAACAAATTGGGGTAACCTTGTCTTTCTTTAAGGGCAAGGCAAATCAAATTGAAGCCACACTAAATATGTTTGGATAAGATTACAACAAGTTTATTCCTCCAATAATGGGAGAAGATGATTAAATCAAGGCAGTAGAGGTATGGAGAGGAGAATTTGATTCATTACTGCCTAATAAAGAGGCATTTATTTCTGACAATGATGAGTTAGAAATGGAAAGGTTCAATAAAACCTTAGATGAGACATTTAAGGCCAAAATAGACTTCAAAAAATTTGTGACAGATGTCAAGACTATAAAAAATGTATGGTGGGAAAGATAGAAGGCACAATTGGAAATAATTTAGAGCTTTAATTGGCCTACAGAGGCAAAGGTTATAGCATTGTATTTTCTCACCAAGCCCAAGAAAAACAAGCTTGCAATGGCTGACCTAGACATACTGGATGAGGAGTAGAGGGACACCTGACAATTGATATTTTAGCACAGGGAGGTTAGTAATCATAAATATTAGTGTATGTTAGCCTATAATGGTGGTCACTAAATCTCGCAATAACTATTGGAGGCTATCCAGAATATCTTTAGACAAAGGTGCCAGCTATCAAGAGATTTGAAGATCAAATCTGATTGTATTCCTATTTTTTCTTTCCACCACTTAAGGCCTTATTGTATTTTGTCTTCTTCTATCTTTTAGGGTTAGGTCTAAAACCATCTGAATCTTGTTTCATTTTTTAGTCTTTAAGGATTCTAAGATGGGTTAGACTCTATATATAGCAAGTTAAAACATTTTTGTAAAAAGAGGTGAAATATATAATTGCAAGGCAGACTTCTCAATTTTGTCTGAGCTTTGTGCTTATTGTCTATTGAATGTTTTTGAAGCACTTAAATATTAATAAAATACATTACAGTTACTATTCTATATCTTGTGTTGTCTCTTTATATTTTTGTTTTAGCTCTTTTATGTTTAATTTGCAAGGCATTTTAGATATATCAGTTACAAGGTGATTGTGCAATTACTTGTAAGTTCTTTCAAGGAAGGAGTAATTCTTACAGGTGATTCCAGAGAGTTAAACACTAGTATTAGTATCTAATAACATAGGTGTGGGAGTGAAAGGATAGTATGTAAGTCATTCTATCTAAATTGCATGTATTTTCATTAATCAGTTTATTGTAGATTTATATTTGATATTGACTCTTTGGCCAAGAATTAGGCATTGGTTTAGGGTTTGGCAAGAAGTTAATCATCATCCCATATTAAAGAAAATCAATCATTTACATTTCAATTACAAAGAATAGATATATGTTTAAGCAATTGTATTAGAGAATATAGTTCAGTTTGTTGATTCCTTAAAGAGAGAATCACTAGGTTAACCCTCCTAGGTTCAAAGAACTCCAAAAGGAAGAAGGATGAGAATCCTTATCTCACTGATATTTGTTATTGTCAAAATCATAATTTGGCTTGTGAAGCTCTGTACTAAGTTAATTATTTTCATTTGCAAGGTGTTTTATCAATTGATATAGTAAAGAACAAGTAGCCAATCAGTGAAAGCCCTAATCCACTATAATAGATACTAAGAATCAGTAATCATTTGAAGGTACACTCGCCTAAGCCTGTGGATCTCAAAGTAGAAGGAGGAATTAGTCCTCATCGATTAGGATTTGTCTTGAAAGAATCTAAAATTGGGATATAAGAGTCAGGTATTAATATTGCATTAAGTTGCAAGAAAAAGACCTAACAGATTGCAGGGTGATGGACTATTGACAATTTGATGGGTTGAACTTATAAGGGACATACTAGGTTACCCTTCCTAAGCAGAGTCAAGGTATGGATTCAAACCATCAACTTTTCTAAGGGATTCCAATGCCAAATGAGACCTAATCCAACCAAACTCAGTAGGATTTATCAGGTTATGGGGTTCAACTCAATGGGTTATGCACAAAATGTTTGGATTTAGCAGAGAGACCTAATTGCCTTGTACTAGGTCAACAACAGGCTTGCAAAATTCATAACTCAAAATCCTCTGAAACACTTTTCAAATAAATTAGTTTTTTAGATACCCAATATAATGGTTTACAACATATCAGAGACTTAGTATAGGTTGTTTTGGACCAAATGTCACTATTGTAACATTGTACCCTACAACTAAGCATAAAAAGTGGTGAATTAGCAAAGAAACTACTAATCCCACTGAACTATTAGTAATAACTGAGAGGGGTGGGGGTGAATCAGTGGCCTCAAATTATAATCCTTAACCCTTAAAATTTATAACCACAAATTATGCCTCTAGTTATCTTCTATCCTACAAGATGAATGCCTTGAAATACTTATATCAATTTACTACTTGTTGGATTGCTTTGTAAATCTCTCTTTTGTATGATTACCGATAATCAATTAACTATTTACCAAAACATAGTAAATATGCATAGTATACCGATCAATCTAGAATTGCATATGTGAAATGTAAAACAGTAAAGTAATAAAGCATTAACACATAACACATGGATTTTTAACGTGGAAAACCTATTAAGGGAAAAAACCACTGGGACCAGTACCCCAAATTTTTGCTCTTTTGAAGTGAGCCCTGTTAGGAGCTAACCCTGTTAAAGGTTACAGACACACTGTTAGGTGTGACCTTGTTAGAAGATTTAAAAGATAGTTTTTCACCTAGTATCTGGCATCTAATGCTACCATCCTTGATCAAACTCTCTTGGCCTATCAATAGGTATCGGGCATATCCAATGCTACTTTCATGATCAAAGTTTTTGATACTCCTTGGGATGTATCTCAATTGTAAAAGGCTTTTAAGTCCTGCTTGGTTAAGAGACTTGATGCTTCAATGGTTAAACTGAAAGACTAATGACCTGTTCATACATACAATTGAATTGCAGATTTTTAGATCTATTGTAAGTACATTACCTCTCTGATCAATGTAATCAATCTTATACCTTTTCTCCACACTTGTTCTTCTTTGTGATGTTGTCTCACTATTTGTCGATGTCTGCAGATTCTAGCTCTTTCTCCATCTTGTTAATAAGGAATGAATGAAGACTTTCTTCTTCTTTAGATTTATTTTAGCATCTTTCCTCTTCTCATGTTCACCCACGTAATTTGTAATGAATTGGGTTTTTCTCTTTATAGACATGTTTTACCTTTTCTTGGATTTCTTGATTCTTGGCGTGATCCACAATTCTTGCCAATAGATTTAAATAAAACTCTAGTTTTATCTCAAAGAGATCTTCTTGCCAACTCGACAAACCAGATTTAAATCAATTACTTATGTCCTTATTTGTCTGGATGATTAAAACAATGATAAGTTATCCGTTAAGTCTATTTATAGCTCTTGACAGCTAAACATTTTGTCATTTTTTGAACTCTCTGTTTTGTCGGTCAACACTTTAGTTAGTCGTCGATGACAACTGACTATTTTGTTGGTGTAACTGTAGTTGTCATCAGGATCTCCATCCTTGTCTTTTCAGTTGGGAAACACTAAAAATCTGTCTGTCAGTTTACACTTTGTTTTTTTCATCGGGAAATATTGTAACTTTTCTCATTGGTAATGTTGTGCATTGTGCTCGTTGGGTAACACTTGTGACTTTGCTTTTTAACTCTAACCATCGGTGTGCACTCCGTCGGTGTATATAGTCACTTAGTGAATACTTGAATTATATGCCTTACTGATATCATAGCTTCCTACTCTTTGGCTCTTTGAAGTCTTTGGTAGTATTTCCATGACCATACAAATTATATCAAGTTTACATAAATGACAATACAATACATTAACTGATTTAATGTTTTGCATGATCATCAACTTAATATCTTCAAAAATTCAATCAGTTACATGTCATCAATCTCTCCCTTTGGCATTTATGGCAACATACTACATTACCATACTATACTATTTCTAATACAATATGAAATATACAGTTTCATCAAGATTTCCTAATGTAATTGTTACAAATGTCTTGCTTTTGGTAAGCTCAGCTAGCTTAAATTTGATTCTTGCAGCTTTCTTTCTGTCTTCAATCCCTTCACTAGATGGATGTAGAATCTTTCTTTCTCTGATGTGATGTGTTCTGCTTCTATGTCAAATTCTCTCCCTTTCACTGTTCTCCTTCCTTTGATGTCTTGTGTCAGCAATTCTTTCCTTTGTATGTTCTCTCCCTTACTTGTTTCTTCTGTCCCTCTGAATAAATGTGATGGATATAATCTCTCCTTTTATCAATATGATAATGAGATATCTCTCTCCTTTTGATAGCAATTCCAAACAAATATATCTCTCTCCCTTTTAGTATAATGCATATTTTCAAACACATATTTGACAGAAATGTCAAATGAATCCTTTCTATCTATAATATACTCCTTGAATTTCCCTATCCATCGGTAACAAATCTGGTGCTCAAAGTAGATAAATATTTTATTGAGTATATATTTATCTTTGAAGTCCATCTTTATGCTTGCATCAACATGAGTGATATTATTATAATATACAGGTTGATGCAGCCTTCCAGCCAGCTTACTGACCAGTAGACAAGGGTTTGACCCCTAGTCTTTTTCTCAAGTACTCAAATGCATCCTTGGGCAGTGGCTTGGTGAAGATATCAACCAATTTTTACTTTGATTGCACATACTCAAGTACCTTCTCTTTTGCTTGAAATTTTTCTCTCAAATAATGATACTTGATGGCAATATGCTTTGTTTTAGCATGCATGACTGGATTCTTGGAAATGTTTATTGCACTTGTATTATCACAATAGATAATTACTGGTTCAATAATTTTCATATGCATACCTTCCAGTAAGTGTTTGATCCATGCAATATTTGAGCAGTTTGTATCAATAGCAACATACTCTTCTTCTATAGTAGATTGAGAGATGCATCCTTGCTTTTTGCTGATCCATGTGACAAGTCTGTCACCCATAAAAAATGCTCCTCCAGTTGTGCTCTTTTAACATCAATATTTCCAGCCCAATCAGCGTCGGTAAAGACCTTAAGTTCAAATTTTCCTTCTCTTTTATACCATAACCCATATTCCTTGGTGTTCTAGATATATCTTAGAATTCTTTTCACAACAGTCATATGTGATTCCCTAGGACTGCATGTGCAATATCTGGTCTAGTATGTACAACATACATGAGTTTTCCAATCATAGATCTGTACAGAGTCTGATTTACCTCTGATGAATTGTCCTCCTTTGTCAGCTTACATCCAATTTCCATTGGTGTTCCAATTGGTTTGGAATCTTCCATCTTGAATATTTTTAGTACTTCTTTTATGTATTTGGATTGTGTAATGAAAATACCTTCATCTTGTTGCATGATCTGCAGACCAAGAAAGAACTTGATCTCTCCAAACATAGACATCTCAAATTCTTTGCTCATTTCATTTGCAAATGATTTGCATAGGATATCATTGCCTCCAAATATTATTTCATCAACAAATATCTCAGCAATAAAAATGTTAGCATCAGTATCTTCCTTTAAATAAAGATTACTATTTTCACTAGTCTTTACAAATCCAATGCTTATAAGATAGGAATGAAGTCTTTCATACTAGTCTCAGGGTGCTTTTTTTAATCTATATAGGGATTTGTGAAGTCTACATACCATGTCCCTCTTGTTTGGATCAACAAACTCTTCTGGTTGTTCAATGTATACCTCTTCTTCAAGTATTCCATTTAGGAATGCAGACTTGACATCCATTTGATATACCTTCAATCCTTTACATGCAGCATAAGAAAGTAATATTCTTATTCCTTCTAGCCTAGAAATAGGTGCAAAGGTATCTCCATATTCAATCCCTTCTTCTTGTGCATAACCCTTTCATACTAGTCTTGCTATATTTCTGGTTACTTCTCCATTCTCATTCAGTTTATTCCTGAATATCCATTTCACACCGATGACATTCTTGTCATCTGGTCTCGATAAAAGTGTCCATGTCTTGTTTTTATCTATCTTTTCAATCTCTTCATTCATATTACTAATCCATTTATCATTATCTAGTGCAACATTGATAGATTTTGGCTCATAATCACAAATAAGACATCTTGTATGTAGAGATTTACTTCTGGTTCTCACACTAGCCTTCTTATCTCCAATGATCTGGTTCTATGGATGGTTCTTTCTGACATATCTAGCAAGTACAGTTTCAACTCTTTGTCTATCATCTTGATCATCATTCTATTCTTTATTTTGTTCTTCATCACTTTGTGCATCATCTTGAGCAATGTTCTGATCGTCGGTATTTACAGTCTGATGCTTGGGTGCAATGATCTGTTGCTCGGGAGATCTACATTATTGGTCGGGTAGAGTGTCAGGTTCCTCATTATAAGAAAACCTATTGTATTCCTCTGGTTCTTTAGTGCTTTCCTTTTCATTCTTCTCTGCAAATTCATCTATCTTTAGATTTGCACTTTCAACAATTTTGTTAGAGGCTTCATTTAGACACTTATGAGCCTTGCTCTTGGTGGAATACCCTAGAAAGATTCCTTCATCACTCTTGGAGTCAATTTTTCCATTTCTATCATCTTTTAAGATGTAACATTGACTACCAAATTTTTTGAAGTAACTTACATTGGGTGTGTAACCATACCAAAGCTCATATGGCGTCGTCTTTGTGTCTTTCTTCAATTGTACTCTGTTGAGTGTCTAAATAGCAGTACTAATAGCTTCCCTCCAGAAGATTTGGGTGATGCCTTTCTCTATCATCAGTGTCCTTGCACAATCCATAATGGATCTGTTCCTTCTTTTAGCAATTCCATTTTGCTATGGTGTTCTCGATGCAGAGACCTGTCTTCTGATTCCATGCTCATTATAAAAGTTAGTGAATTCATCTGAAATAAATTCCCCTCCTCTATTTTATCTTAAGCATTTTAAATCTTTACCACTTTGTTCCTCAACCATTTCCTTGTACCATTTAAACATCTTAAATGCTTCTGATTTATCTTTTAGAAACATGACTGTCATCATTCTAGAGTAATCATCAACAAAGAGAATAAAATATCTATCTCCATAATAAATCTTTGTCCTCATAGGTCCACATAAATTAGTATGGACTAATTCTAGGATGGCATCAGATGTATGGGTTTTTCTTTTGAAACTAGACTTTGTCATCTTACCTTTTTGACAATTCTTGCACATGATATTGTCGGGCTTAACCATCGTTGGTAAACCTCTTACATTTCTCTTTTTGCTAATCTTTATGATCTTGTCAAAGTTCACATGACACAATCTTTTGTGCCACAACTATATGTCTTCGTTTGTAGCAATAAAACAAGTTGTGTCAGTAGCAATCAAACAAGTTGTGTCAGTATCATTCAGATAGAATAAGTTACCTTTTGTCTGCTCACCGGTACCAATCAGATTTCCTGATTTATTGAAGATCTTTGCCTTCTTATTCTCAAATGCTACTTTGTGACCTAAATTATTCAAGTGAGAAACACTTAATAGATTATAATTCAGTCCATTTACCCAATAATCATTTTCAGATTTTATCTTATTATTCAACATTATGGTTCCTCTACCTTTAACTGGACAAGGTGTGTCATTACCCATTCTTACTGAACCGCCATTATAGTATTCAAAAGTCTCAAAATTTTGCTTATCACTGGTCATATGGTGTCATTACCCATTTTTACTGACTTTAGATATGAGTGCAGTTTCTACATACCTTTCTTCATCATCATCTGAATCATCTTTTACTGCCACAAACACCATCTCAATGTCTTCCTCAGATTCGGTGTCAGTGTCATCCTCTTTGCATTTTTCTAGGTAACTGGCCTTCTTTCCTTTGTCCTTGTAGTCTTGGGAATCTCTTCTTTCTGATTGTTGGTGGCTTCTATAATCACATCTATCAGATTTCTTTTCAAATGATCTGTCATTACTTCTGTCATCTTTTCTTTTGTTAGGACATCTTGCATCAAAGTTTCCAATTTCCTTACAATTAAAGAAAACAAGTGTTAATTTACCTTTGCCTCTCTGCATTCTCCTTGCCATAAGTGCTTCAATGTCATCAAGATCTTCTTATTCAATTTCACTATCACTGTCTTTTCTCATAGTGTGTTTATGACTTGATTTACTTATTCTCATAGAAGATTTAAATGCAGATTCTATGTTTGGTAAGACACTATTATCAAAATTGTTCATCTCAAATGAAATCAGTCTTCCAATCAAACTGTCTAGAGTAACATTTCTATTTTCTACTGCTCTCATTTCTTGAATGGCAGATACTCTAATAGCATAAGTAGGCAATAAGGTTCTTAGAATTTTACTTACCATTGTATCTTCTTCTAGTATACCTCTAACTCCTCAGATAACATTGACTACCTCTTTGATTCTTGTGTCAAGTACTATGTGATGTTTTTTCCTTCTTTCATTTGGAGATCATCAAAATTTCCTCTAAGGATTTCTGCCTTGGCTATCAAAATATTCTTGTCACCACCATGTACAAGCATCAATTTGTCCCACATCTATTTTGCAGTCTTGCAGGTTTTGACATCTTCAAACTCAGCATCGAAGAGTGAGGAAGCAAGCTCTATCATCATGAAATTTTGCTCATTCTTCTCTCTTATTTGTTCAAGTGTTGGTTCTCCTATGGGAAACACATATTCAATATCTAAGTATTGAGTAACATCATTTCCAATACCTAAAAAGTGGAGTCATTTTCTACTCTGCCATGAAGCAAAATTGCCTTTGTTCAATTTGGGCACATCTCGTCTATTCATCTTGTGATATTTAGCTTAGGTCTTGAAACCTTCCTTCTAAGCACACAAGCTCTGATACCAATTGTTAGTAATAACTTAGAGGGGGGGGGGGGGTGAATCAGTGGCCTCAAAATATAATCCTTAAATCAACCATTAAAACTTATAACCACAAATTATGCCTCTAGTTACCTTTTGTCCTATAAGATGAATGCCTTGAAATACTTATATCAATTTACTACTTGTTAGATTGCTTTGTAAATCTCTCTTTTGTATGATTACTGATAAGAATTTAACTATTTACCGAAACATAGTAAATATGCAGAGTATACCGATCAATCCAGAATTGCATATGTGAAATGTAAAATAGTAAAGTAATAAAGCATTAACACATAACACATGGATTTTTAATGTGGAAACCCTATTAAGGAAAAAAACCACTGGGACCAGTACCCCAAATTTTCACTCTTCTGAAGTGAGCCCTATTAGGAGCCAACCCTGTTAAAGGTTACAAACACACTATTAGGTGTGACCTTGTTAGAGGATTTAAAAGATAGTTTGTCACCTCGTATCTGGCATCTAATGCTACCACCTTGATCAAACTCTCTTGGTCTATCAATAGGTATCAGACATATCCAATGCTACTTTCATGATCAAAATTTTTGATACTCCTTGGGATGTATCTCAATTGTAAAAGACTTTTAAGTCCTACTCGGTTAAGAGACTTGATTCTTCAATGGTTAAACTGAAACACTAATGACCTGTTCATACATACAACTCAATTGCAGATTTTTAGATCTATTGCAAGTCCATTACCTCTCTGATCAATGTAATCAATCTTATACCATTTCTCCACACTTGTTCTACTCTGTGATGTTGTCTCACTATTTGTTAGTGTCTGCAGATTCTAGCTCTTTCTCCAGCTTGTTGATCAGGACTGAATGAAGAATTTCTTCTTCTTCATATTTCTTTTAGCATCTTTCCTCTTCTCATGTTCACCCACACAATTCATAATGAATTGGGTTTTTCTCTTTATAGACATGTTTTACCTTTTCTTGGCTGTCTTGATTCTTGGCGTGTTCCACAATTATCGCCAATAGATTTAAAGAAAACTCTAGTTTTATCTCAAAGAGATCTTCTTTCCAACTGGAAAAACCAGCTTTAAATCAATTACATATCTCCTGCTTTGTTTGGATGATTAAAAAAATGATAAGTTATCTGTTAAGTATATTTATAGCTCTTGACAGCTAAGCATTTGGTCATTTTTTGAACTCTCTGTTCTATCAGTCAACACTTTAGTTAGTCGTTGATGACAATTGACTATTCCATCGGTGTAACTTCAGTTGTCATCAGGATCTCTGTCCTTGTCTTTTTCGTCGGGCAACACTTAAACTCTGTCTATCAGTTTACACTGTGTTTTTCTCATTGGGAAACACTGTAACTTTTCTCATCGGTAATGTTGTGCATTGTTCTTGTCAGGTAACACTTGTGACTTTGCTTTTTAACTCTGACCGTCGGTGTGCACTCTGTCGGTGTATATAGTCACTTAGTGAATACTTGACTTATATGCCTTACTGATAGCATAGTTTCTTACTCTTTGGTTCTTTGAAGTCTTTGGAAGTATTTCCATGACCATACATATTATATCAAGTTGACATGAATGACAATACAATACATTAACTGATTTAATATTTTGCATGATCATCAACTTAATATATTCAAACATTCAATCAGTTACATGTCATCATGAACCTCAAGACCCCAACCCTTGGACAGTGGCTCCTTATGTCCTCGAATGCACAAATACCAAAGGAATTAGACTCTGACCCCTTGCAACACCAAAAGCCCCAAATTAGGCCTTCAAACCCTCCAAAACTAGGGCTTCCTCAATCTAGGCTCTCCAAGAACTATCTCTTCCAATTGATGGACCAAAAACCTTCTCCTGGTCATATCATGAAGGATTCCATAGAAATATAGTTCCCTCCTTAAGGTATAATGACTACTGCTATAGCTAAGGAGCCAAATTCATGTGTTTTACCCTGCAACAGTCAAACAATGGTGATCACACTGCAACATAATCTTCAATATTACATTTAGAAGGTTAGTTTGATATGGTACAATGATGGATTCATTCCCAAAATCACAGACACTATAGTAAGGGATGAATCCTAATCTATTTATTCAAAACAATTCACAATTTCCAGGCCTGTCACGGGACAGTCAGATTCCTAGGCTTCAAAATTAATTCAAATGAATCAAAATAATGTTCAGGGCATTCAAAAAATTTTCTACAACCTTTGGAATCAATTAAGCATTAAAAAAAATCAAAATATGCAAGGAAACTTTTGTTATCGCTTCAAATCTTGCTATGTCCGTACAAATGGATGTACCCAACCATACTACTCTGATCTCATGCCTTTGTGTGGCTATATACAAGTGTCAAATAACCTCTGCAACCAATTCCATCAGTTATTTGTGATTACAAATTTATTTTATCCTCTTAAATCTAATTTCCCACCAAATACAACTAACCATTGATATTCAAATATTTAAATTATTAACTTGTGTATTTTGGCTTTATTCTTGTTTAGAACTTATTCCAACTTAAGCATTCATCTCCTAGGATCTATTAGACCTTACTAAACAATTCTAGACCCTAATTGAACCCTTGGGGCACTATTGGCCCAACTTAAAAAATTTTCATGTCCTAGTCCTTTATTTGGACCATTAGGACTTAGCAACATTCTATTACATTCTTTATTGCAATTGCCATTATTGGCTTCAATACATCCCATTTCACACTTATGGATGATTTTATCTTTATATCTCTAATTGGATCCATTCTGACCCTAGGTGTCTTCATAGGTGCTCCTGCACCATACACACCACCTTGGAAAAGTTCTTGTCCCAAGAAATAAGGGACTATGTCTTCTTGCCACCCATTCTCCTTATAGGTGGTCCTCTCCTCTTCTCTTTGTGAGCCCTCTAATCAGCAACCAATTTTTTCCTACTACCCTTCACACCTGCATGCAAAGAGTGAGAAAAAAAAGAAGAAATTGGACCAAGGTCCAATCTATCATCAGACTTCATAGTAGACTTCTGCAAATAGTGATCTTGTACTCCCACAAACTATCCTTGTAACTGCATTCCAGAATCAAATAGACTATTCCATGTGTCCTTCAATGACACCACTGTACTTTTCTTCACTGATTTTCCTAAAGGACACCACAAAGTGCCAAAAAATACACCATCATCATGCTCAGTTTTCTGTGTTATAGTCAATGCCTCATTACTGTCAACAAACTTATCTTTCAAGACCAATAAAGTGGTCCTATGCATCTTCTCTAAAGTCACAATTTCCTCATGCTTTGGAACCTACAAATCAACATATGTTTTTTCACCAAAGACAATGATGCTACCAACTTCTTCTACTTGGCTTGGAAGAGGTTTAAGGGTGAATTTTCTTCCCTCCTTGTGCACCACATATTCATTCTTCAAACTATAATAAATGGTCTGCCTTGAAGCCTGCAATGGTCTCCCTAAGATGATGTGGCAACATGTCATGGGAACTGTTGGTTGTATTTCCGATTGTAATCTGGCCAGTAAAATTTTTGAAGTTCCCTGTCAGTAAGAGCCATTAAATATCAAAATCTGCCTGTTCTTATCGAAGTATTTCCATGCAAATGATGATTTGTAGGCCTTAGAACCAGTGAAATGTCAAAAAATCATGGTTTTTAGGTCATCCCTTGTTCGAAATAGGTAAAACCCTAAGACCTTAAGTCTTTTTAAGGTTCAAAAAATGAAAAAAGCCCTAATTTCTAAGTCAAGGTTATGATTTGAAGTTACCTTTTTTGAACTTAAGTTATAAAATAAATCATGTGCCTTTTTAGACAGGTCGCCAAGTCTCTAAATGATATAAGAATATTTTTTTATGTTTAGAGACTCAACAGAATGCCTTTGTTGCGTTATCTCCAAGTGAAAAATAATATGCCACTTTGGTTACGAGATTAAGCGACAACCGTCCATCTAGTGAAGGATCTAACAGTGATCAGAAAGTCTCATAATAAACCATGAAATTAGTAAAACATTTGGCGACTTTGATATACTATGGTCGCGGTGTCTCCAGATAAAATCAGAGTTAAGAGGTGAGTCTAAAAGATTATATTGTTGCCAAGTCTTGGGATAGAAAGTGAGTTAAGATAAAGGATTAAGAGACTTGGAGACAATCGCATGATGAAAAGAAGATCTGCGATTGTCGCGTAGTTGCTGATCAGTTTTGAAAATTCAACATTCTTTCAATGATTTGGAGACAAGCAGTAATAAGGAGACACATGTTCCAAAATCTAAGTGACTAAAGTATGCAGTCGCCTAGTCTCAGAATGTGAAATTTGTCATCTGGCGAATAAGAGAATAAAGGGAATATTACACTCTTGTCGCCAGGTCTCTGAGTGAATTAGGGTTTTTATGAAAGATTCAGAGCCTTAGCGGAGCCATTGGATGATGATAGATGAGAGATCAATGGTTTTTGGGAAGTCTCCAGATAAAAATATTAAAGGTGATTTCTTTAAGTGACTTAGAGATAGAATAAAATAAATGTTACATTACACAATAGTCGCCAAGTCTCTAGAATGAATTAAGTTGATAAATTAAAGGTATCATATGCTTAGTTGCTAAGTCTCTAGTATAAAATGGTTAAGTTATAAATATCTAGTGATTAAGAGACATAGGCTTAAGTCATGAAGTCTCATAAAGCATTAATATGACTTGGAGACTTAGCGATAAGTGTCCGATTAAAAGAAATCTATGATGGACGGGATGTCGCATGATAAACTTAGAGTTAGTAGTTTCTTTCAGTGACTTGGATTTCTTCAGTTGCGTGTTCGCCAGAAGCTGACTAAGGTTAAACTAAAGTAAAGGAACACATGTTGTCACTAGGTCTCGAAAGGAAATCAGGGTTAAAATAAATGTTAAGCGACATGGAGACAAAGCATGGTCGCTAGGTCGCCAGATAAGGAAAATGATGAATACAGTGAAGAAAAGTTAAAATTGATACTGACATGCTATGGTTGAAAAATCACCAGCTAATGGGAATGCAGAATAGTTATGACAAGGTGGAAAAATTTCTGAAAAGAGCCAATCACATCATTTTTAACCTTTGATCGAATTTAATAAGAATTTTCATGAATTTGTCATTCATTCGAATTAGATTGCCTGTCATGATCAGAGGCTACAGCTAGAAATCAATATTAATGACACAGTGTGTAAAATTGAAGGCAGAAATGATGGATTTTTCAATAATGAGCTATTTACCTTGAGCATTTTTCCATAAATAGCTGATATCGTGCTCATTTTCACTTACCTTGCATTTAGAATTTCAGAGCGAAGAATTTGCCATGTCTGAGAAAAAGAGAGAATAGTTTCCTTTTTGAAGAGTGAATTGAGAAAATTTTGCTACAAAATTCAAGGTAATTGGTGTGACTTTCAGTACTCTTGAATTATTTTCAGTGCATTTTAGTTCAGGGTAAGGGTTTACAAATAGATTTGTTTCAATATCGGTACCAAAAATTGAGAGCAGAACAAAACAGAACAAGATGAGTCAAGCACAGAGTGTGTCATCCTCAAATGGAAGGAATCACAATATAGATGATGATGCCAAGGGAAAGAGGATTATTTAGATGAGTTCCTAAAGTTATTTCCAGGTTCTACACAAAATAAGAAGTCAAACGCCGATATCCTGATTGATGATTTGGCCAACATAAGAGATGCGAAGACACCAGGAACATCAGGTTATTCTCTGTTTAACTACTTTTATAAAAACTATGATGAAGTTGTGCCTATCTCAAACCCTTGGACATGTGGACTGGCTAGGTTGTTAGTTCATGATGTGTTTGTAGACACTGATTTCTTTTTAGCCCTAGCAAAAAATTATGATGAACTTAGAAAAACAATTAAGAGAAATGATGGGACTGTGTTACTTGCTTTAAGTAGAAATTCATTTATGCAAGCATTTAACCTCTATTACCAAATGTCAACTGAAATTAACCTCAAAAAAAAAGAAGAGAGGTATGAAAGGCAATCTGGAGTCGTTAGGAATATGATAAAGAGACACATGCCTAAGGAGATAAGGAATTATATTGCCCCGTTACCATGTTTGGCACCTTATTTTTACAAAGATTTAAACCACTATATGAAATACATTTCCTATGCATTGTGTAGAGTGCTAGGGAGGGATGGAGGTGCAGAAAGGATAAATGCAAGTATTTTGATGATTTTCTTAGACATACATGATGTGTATACAAGCACTAGTTATGACTACATCCAATATATCATTGATAGGATGCATGAGGGTTTTGTTTCTATTAAGAAAAAGGAGAAAGAGCCCAAGTTTCTCCACTATTCTATTTTGATGCATTTATTACTTTATTTCAATTAACCTATAATGGATGAACATAATTTGAACCCTCAAAGATTCCAGTACAATCAGCCCAAGCTTATTCAATTCTGGATCAGAGTGTGGAATTACACTGCTAAGGATTGTGACTTCTGTGGTTTCGAGAATTGGATTGTGTACCCAATAATCCAAAGCCTAGGAGTAAATAAGAATAGGTTACCTGCAAAAGTACTGAAACTTTTGAGGCCATGTGAGTATGTTGATAAATGGTCGGGTGATCATAATTGGGGTGATTTCTACCTGGGAAACAATTTTACTATGATAAGAGTATATGGATGTTCACATCCTCCTCATATTCTCCCATATCATGTTCCAACTAGGATAGCTGCAATAGAATTCATTTGGTAGCTAATGCTGATAGATAAAGAACACTTGGCACCACATACAAAGGGGAAATTTACCCCTAGACAGTTCAAAGTGGATCAGTTTACAATTGGCAAGAGAGTCATAGATCTAGTAAATAATTGGATGAGTCACTATAAGATGAGTGTATCCTTGTACAGATACAATGATGTTGAAGGATTCATTATGGGAGCCAAGAAGCTTTTAACTCCTACCATACCATATAACTATGTACATGAAGAATGTATGGAGGATGATGCTATCAAAAATATTTTGGAAGAAGGAGAAGTAATGAGAAGAGCAGACATGATCCAAGAACTTATGGACCTAGAGAGGCAAGTGAAGAGAAAGGGGATGAGTTTTGGAGGTTTCTACCCTAATTTGCCTTATCTCAAAAGGTTAGATGCAATGATTGAGAACCACACTCTTTTGTGCAATCAGGTGGAAGAAGAACTAGTGGTACCAAAAAAGGGCCACAAAGAGAATTCAAAGTCCGAGTATGATGATGACAGTGATCAAGGATTTCCTTCTCCCAGAGCTTACCCATATTACCAAGCAGTACCATTAAATCTTGCAGAAGAAGGGAAAGAATATATTTTTGACCTAACAGAGGTCCCAGAGCATGAGGCTAATGATGAGCGTGCACTTAAAATGTAAAAGGTTGATATTGGTGAGAATTCACATGCCAAAACTTATGAGATAAAAGAAAAGAAGAAAGGTAAGGTGAGTGCCCTTATTCCTAGAAATAGGCCTTATGATCACCAATTAAGGAAATAAATAAGAAAAGGAAAGAAATTTCAGCAAGAGGTTGAAGAAGATATTGAGTTACCTCTCTTAACTGGCATTGATGAAAGGGTGATTTTATCAACAAAAGTTCCTTGATGATGATAATTTCATCAGAAATCAGGAGTTTAAAGATTTACTTAGGTGGAATAAACAGAAGAAAGTAAGTGAACAACTGAGAATGGAAGGAGGAGAACTAATCACTAATGAGGCCCTCCTAGCCATACAAAACTATGATCCTGAATCTGAAGAAATGACTCCTGAGGAGGCCATGAAATTAGTTAAAGAAAGTGGCATGTTACTTGCTGAGGGTTGGGATCTAGCTTTGGCCTTCATAATAGATCAGATCAGAAGACAACCAGATTTGAAACTGACATCTGAGGTGCAAGTTGGTGAGATGATCAAGGGATTTGGATATAATCTTGCAAAGTCCCAAGCAGTTGCATCATGGAGCTTAGCTCCTAAAGATCAGAAACCAGCTCTATTAAACATTCAAGAGAGCATGGTAGGTAATGAGATGGTATGGTCAGTACATAACATAAATGACTTGGAGAGTTCTCAGATTTTAACCTATTAGGAACAATTGAATGAAGAAAAAATAAAACATCTATCCCAAAAATATGATACCTTGATAAATGAGGCTAGTGCCATAGCCAAAGATGGGGAGATGTGTTACATCAAGATACATGCTCTAGAGAATACAATTAAGGATTTAATTCAGCAGTTAATTGAAAAGCCAGAAGTTATCCCTGCCACCCCTAAAGAAAGTATAGATGCAGAGGTTTAGACAGAGTTAACAAGGGACAATGCAGAAATAGAGGAAGGGATAAATGAACATAATGAGATGGTCTATGGATCATTAATGAGTATTTTCCAGCACAGGATTAATATCCTGAAAGATAAAAATGATTTGGTACTAAGTGCATATAATAAATTGCCTATTTTACATGCTGAGGTAACTAATTATCTCAATATATTAAATCCTTATTTTACAACTTGGTCAAGTAGGACACAAATTTTTGAGAGGTTAGCTTCTTTATAGCCACATAGGCATGATTTTCCAGAGATAGTAACTGAGGTTGGTGAGGAGATAGCAAAGATAAATGTGACTTTACCTTTCTTCAAAGGTAAGTTAAATCAGATTGAGGCAAGATTGGGCCTATTTGGAAAAAATTTCAACAGATTCATTCCTCCAATCAAGGGAGAAGACAATTAGATCAAGGCCTTGGTGGCTTGGAGGGGATAATTTGACAGCAAGTTGCCTAATAAAGAGGCATTTATTACAAATGAAGAATTAGATATGGAGTGTTTCAATAAAATCCTGGATGAAGCATTCAAGGTTGAAACTGACATAAATAAATTTATGGTAGATGTGAAAGGAATTACTGATGCCAGGTGGAACAGGAAGAAAGCACAATTGAAAGATATTCAAAGCTTTAGTTGGCATGCTGAGGATGATGTGGCAGCATTAGATGTGATGACAAAGCCTAAGAAGAAGAAGCCTGGCACAATTGACCTCGATATAATTGATGAGGAATAAAGGAATGTTAGAACACCTTATATAGATTTCTTGGAAGACAAGCAGGTTATTCATCATCAAAGTCAAATCAGAAACTATCCTGAACATACACAACCAAATATGTCTAAGATCACATGAAGACAAAAGAGTGAATTGGATTTTATCCTCTGTTTTGTCTTTCCACCGCTTGGTTTATCTTGTCTTTTATTTTATTTGTATTTAGGGTTAGGTTTCTAAAACCATCCAAAGCTTGTTGCATCCTTTTCTTAAGGATTCCAAGATGGTTTAGATATATATATAGATCAATTTTTTAACATTTGGGAGGTGGTGAAATATAACTGTAAGTTAGACTACACAATTTTGTTTGAGTTTTTAAGCTTTTGGTCTCTATATGTATGAAACAGAAATAAAAATAAAATACAGTGCAAATTATCTTCTATATTTATTGTTGTCTCTTTACTTATTGTGTATGCTCTTTTATGTTTAATCTATAAGGCATTTTAAGCATATTGGTTACAAGGTAGCTATCTAATTTCTTGCAAGTTTCTTTCAAGGGAAGAAGTAAGTTTTGTGAGTAGTTTCAGGGAGCATAAAAATATCTAAGGATTTGATACAGTAGTGTGGAAGTGACAAGGTAATTTTTAAGGAGCTTTACTCAAGTTGCATATAGGTTGTAAGGAAATCTATAGTATCTTTATTTACCTTTTCTATGGATTTTGCATCTTTTGACTCTATAGCCCAAGGATAGGCACTAGTCTAGAATCTGTTAAGTGGTTTACCATCATCTAAGTAATTCAAAATATACAAATCTTTTACATTTATAGTCAGACATATATAAATTCAAGTAATTGTATCAAGATATACAATTCATTTTACTAATCCCTTTGAGAGAGGATTAAAATAGGTTGCCCCTCCTAAGTTCAAAGAACTATAAAAGGAAGAAGGATGAATGTCCTTAAAGAACTACTATTTGTTGTTATCATTTCAATAGTTTTCATGGTTAAACTCTGTGTTAAGTTGTTTTCAATTTCATGCAGAGTAATTTAGAAGGTAATATGGTAAACAAGTAGCAAATTAGTATCCACATTTACTAATACCGTGGGACAACAATCATATATAGGTAATACCTACCTGGGTGTTGTGGAACCTAAAAAGAAGGAGGTGGTAATAGTTTCCCCAAATATTATCATAAATCCTCATCAATTATATTTTTCTCTTGCTTAAGTAATTTAAAACATTGGGAGTCATAGAGTTAATCAAGCATATGTTGAAGGTTCAGTGAGAAAAAACCCTAACAGGAACTATATCACATAGAACCCTATCAACATAACCCCCAATTGAAAAATCTACATATGCTTGCTCCTTAATCACAATATTCTGATCATTACTGACCCAAGAGGCCCTATATGGTCTTCTAATGGGAAATTTAGGAAATTTTAACTTATTGACCATCTCATAGGACACTAGATTATCAAATGAAACAGAAGCTATGATAACCTTACAAATTTTTCCATAACATTTACAATTTGTTCTAAAAATAGATACCTTGGGTATATGTTAAATAGGTTACCTTCTCAACAAGAGACACTCACCTTCTTCAGGGTATGCATAGTCATGGGGTGTGCCTTCTTCCTCTTGTTTTTTACTATCCTCTTCTCCTTGAGTCAAATGGACCCTCTTTTCATTCTTCTTAGCTTCTCTTTCAGGACACTTGTAGAATGGGTTCCCTTCTTCACCACACTTATAGCACTTCTCAAGGAATATCTTTCCTCTACCAATTCTTTGTTCTCCTTTCTAATCTATACCTTTCTCTTTACCCTTCTCATTTTGTCCTTGTCTTGGATTCACTCCTTTGACTTTGTTTTGTTTCTCTCTTGAATTGTCTTGCCTATCCTGCCTTCTTCTGAGATTTTCTTCTGCCTTCATTTCCAACTTGTATAAATCTTCAAGAGTCCTTGGTGTGGCCATGCTCATTTCATCCTAATTTTGTACCTTATCCCTCCAAGATATCTAGCCACCTTCTCTTCCACATATTCATCATGAGAGGCTCTGATGTCAAGCTTGTTGAATTCCTATGTATACTTTTGGAATTCCATGTCTTTCTGCTTCAACCCTTGAATCTTCTTGAAGAGTTGAACCTTGTAGTTCTCAAGTAGAAGCTTGTTCCTCATTTTTTCCATCATTCAAAGCCATTATGTGATCTTTGGTAGGATTTTATTCCACCTGTCTACTTGTAGGCAGTCCCACCATAACAATGCATGACCCTTAAGCCTTTCTTTTGCAATCTTAACCCTATGCTTATCTTCAATGTCCTCATAGTCAAAGTGGTTCTCAATAGCACTAAACCAATCAAGGAGCACTTCCTCATCCATCTTCCCATCATACATTGGGATCTCTTCTTTGACTTTTTATTCTCCTCCTTTAACTATCCTTATGATCTTTACTAGTCTAGTATCCTATGGATCCAACCTTTCTTCAACAGGTTCCTGTTTTGCTTCATCTTCATCATTTCAAGGGTTTGAACCCCTCTTCTTAAAAGATTGGTGAACCTTTCAATCACTTCTTCCCATATTTTGTTATTTTCTTCTTTCTCCATAACCGTCCTAGTGAGCTCCATGTTTGTCAACTTTGGAGGCATGTTTTGAGCCTCTTCTTCAAACTCCTCAAAGTCTTCCTCAGACATACACACCTAACCTTCCTCCCAAGGCTCTTACTTGCTCTGATACCACTTGGTGAAGACAGAGATTGAGTTAACATAGACAAAGGATTGTATATGAGGTTATGTGAATTTGAGAATGTATTTTAGATAGTATCATGATGATGTGGTTAAGAGCGCAGGGTGGTGAACTCTTGACAATTTGATGGTTTGAACTTATAAGGGACATACTAGGTTCAAAACACCCTTCCCAAATGGACTCAAGGTGTGACTTCAAACCAAAAACTTGAAACAAGGCTTCCAATGCCAAATGAGACCTAATTCAACCAAAATCAGTAGGATTTAACAGGTTATGGGGTCCAACTCAATGGGTTATGCGCAAAATGCTTGGATTCAACACAAAGACCTAATTGCCTTGTACTAGGTTAGAAACAGGATTCCAAAATTCATAACTCAAAAGCCTCTAAAATAATTTTCAAATAAATTTGGTTTTTAGATACCCAATATCATGGTTTAAAACATATCAGAGACTTAGTATAGGTTGTTTTGGACCAAATGTCACTATTGTAACATTGTACCTTACAACTATGTAGAAAAGTTTTGAATTTGCAAAGAAACTACTAATCCCACTCAACCTCAAGACCCAAACTCTTGGAAAGTGACTCCTTATGTCCTCAAATCTAAAAATATAAGAGGAATTAGACTCTAACCCCTTGCAACACCAAAAGCCCCAAATTAGGCCTTCAAACCCTCCAAAACTAGGGCTTCCTCAATCTAGGCTCTCCAAACACTATATCTTCAAGTTGATGGACCAAACACCTTCTCCTAGTCATATAATGAAGGATTCCATCAAAATATACTACCCTCCTTCAGGTAGAATGGCTACTTCTATAGCCTAGGAGCCAAATTCATGTCTTTTACCCTACAACAGTCAAACAATTGTGATCACCCTGCAACATACTCTTAAATATTACATTTATTAGGTTAGTTTGATATTGTACAATGATGGTTTCATCCCCAAAATGATAGACACTACAGTAAGGGATGAATCCTAATCCATTTATTCAAAACAATTCACAATTTCCAGACCTATCACAGGACTGTTAGATTCCTAGGTTTCAAAATTAATTCAAATGAATTGAAATGATGTTCAGAGCATTCAAAAATGTTTCTACAACCTTTAGAGTCAATTAAACATTAAAAAAAATCAAAATATGCAAGGAAACTTATGTTATTGCTTCAAATCATGCTTTTTTCGTACAAATGGATATACCCAGTCATACTACTCTGATCTCATGCCTTTGTGTGGCCATATACAAGTGAAAAATAACCTCTGCAACTAATTCCATTGGTTATTTGTGATTACAAATGTAGTTTAGCCTCCTAAATCTAATTTCCCACCAAATACAACTAACGATTAATATTCAAATATTTGAATTATTAACTTGTGTATTTTGGCTTTATTCTTGTTTAGAAATTATTCTAACTTAATGATTCATCTCCTAGGATCTATTAGACCTTACTAAACAATTCTAGATCCTAATTGAACCCTTGGGAAGCAATTGGCCCAACTTACAAAATTTTGATGTCCTAGTCCTTTACTTGGACCATTAGGACTTAGCAACATTCTATTACATTCTTTATTGCAAATTGCCATTATTGGCTTCAATACATCCCAATTCACACTTGGGATGATTTTGTCCTTCTATCTCTAATTGGATGCATGGTGACCCTAGGTGTCTTCATAGGTGCTCCTGCACCAATAAATACATTCAAATCTTGAAATTACCCAAAATGGGGCCCAAGAGGGAAATGAAATTTGTGATTGGAGGAAAAATAGAGGAGGATGCATAGAGATTAGATCCTACCTCAATTTTTGCACAAGTGAAAGAGGAAAGATAGAGGAGGATACACAAATATTAAATCCTACCTCGATTTTTACACAAGCTAAAGAGGGAAAGTGATTAAATTTGAATTAGATGTTCATTAAATGTAATTGTAAAGTGTTATAATGCAAATGTATAATGAAAATACTCAAAGGAGGGTGCTAAATAACCATTAAATTATATAGAACACAAGTTCTTACAATTTAAGATGCTACACAACTCACATTAACAAAATAATTCTATAGGCCCTGTTGGTTCCTTTTCTTGCTGATATGAAAATACCCTTTAAGGGTTCACTCTATTTATCCCTAACACTGATTCAGCATAGAATAGAATAACAGAAACAAGGTTTTGAAACCTTCTTCACTTTGAGCTCCACAAACTCGGGCGGGAATACCCTTAACAACTTTTAGAATAATGAAATCACTAAATTATTCAAGCTAGCTATTGGTGGAATTACAGGACATGTTCACTGTAACTTTTACTGAAACAGACCAAAACTGAAAGTAAAGATTTTGATTTAAATGATGATAGTCATCTTTACTGAACAAAAATAGACCAGTCCTCAATCCTAGGGCATGGAGTCGTATATAACTGGTTCTAAAACATCATGATTTAAGGACAACAACTAAAAGCAATTACAAGATCTGACACAAACATAGATATACCTTATATGTGTATCTTAGCACACTTAACCAATTTAATCCATCAAATTCATTCACTACTCTGAACTTTGCTGAAATATCCCTAAAGTGTATTCTCTCCTTGAAAGAACCCTAGAAGTACTTCATAATCTGCCTGACAG
>MU224534.1:218925-233019 GCA_018584345.1 Thuja plicata
GCAAAAACAACATGAGTTAAACCTATGCGAGTAAGCGACAACTACATGACATGACCTCGTCGCGCTCTCGCGCAACTTCAAAACATTGATATGAGTTTGATGCGACTGCGCGACCGCTTAAATTTGAGCATTACTCGCTCGGTCGCGGAGCATAAAACATATAGCACAAATTTCCAGCGACTGCGCGATAGACATGACCTCAGCTCGTCGCTGACTCGCTAACCTTTAAGTTAACTTCAAAAACCACTCGCGACTGCGCGATTAACTTCTGCAAACATAAGACCCACTCACTCGCAGACCGATGATGACTTAACATGGGCTCATCGCGATTGCGCGATGCACAATTTTATTACTCGTCGCCCACTCGCAGGCATATTGAAACTTGACCCAAACAGCTCGCGATTGCGCGATTAACCTTTTCAACACAGCTCGTCGCTTACTCGCACAACTTAAAAACCTTATGATAAAACCAATGCGAGAAAGCGACTAAGGATGAAATATGACTTGAAAAAGTGACTTGACTCATTTTGAGTGGTAAAACCAAGATTTTGAAAATAAGAAAGCCCGGGAAAATGACAAGACCAAGGGATTCAAAAAAAATTTGATACAGTGCTAACAGGCCCAACTTCATACCTAGTGGAAATATCTAGGCTCAATTGGTTGAATTATACTTCTTTACATTTTTATTTGATTAAAAGATTTAATTGATTATTAGATTTGAGAACTAGGGCAAATGATGTAAATTTGATAATATTCAGCATAAATAGTAAGCTACAAACTATATATGAAAAATCTAAGTACAAATTTAGAAAAGGGAATTAGAGAGTAATGTGCCACTAAAATTTAGGCCTAAAAATGCAAGACTGTTTGGCTGGAAACATAGTCCCAAAGGTTTTCATTTGAATATCGAAGACAAATTATGACTTAGGATGTTGCTCTAATTATCTCCTTGAAATTTCATGGAAAAAGTGTTGGACTATAGGGCTAAGCCACAATGTCCAATATTTTTTGCTTCTTCAAAATCAAAATATTTTTTTCTCTGTTGACTCTTCTTGGATATATAATTAATCTCTCTTAGATCTAAAAAATTTCATATTATAAGAAGAACAAATGGTGTTGGTATGTATAGGGTTTTTCCTCAATTAAAATCTTAGAGGATTCAACCTTCCCTAATGCAATTATGATTAGAAGGAAAGATTAAATGTGAAGTACATTGTTGAATCTCACAAGATTATACCTCAAGCTTGATAATATTGATCAATGAAATACTTTTTGGATGTGACCCTAAAGTTTCAATGCAATAACATGACACCACAAAACAAGATCAATCATGATAGCTCACTTGAATAAATATTATTGTAACTTGTTTCTCCTTAATGTTTAGATATTCTCATAGTGCTTCCTCTAGGAAGGAATATAATGCTTGAGTGATTTAGAGATTAAATCGATCAGATTTCCACAATCCATTAAATATAGAGCTGAATTTCTGGTTTTGATTGTGTGTGATTGCTTTCTCACCCTAGCCCTTCTTTTATCCTTTGAGTTAGCTGAGTCTGCATCTTATTATTTCTCCTTGCTCTCTACTCATCCTGATGATGGATCACGGAGTGTGATCCGAAACGTTGATGCTTAAAAAACACACACAATCAAAACCAGAAATTCAGCTCTATATGATTTAGAGATATCATCAAATGAATTAGAAAGGATTATCTTACATAGGGATCCAAGGGAATTTCATAAATTATCCCAACCTCCAATGGTTATATACAAATATCAAGATAAAATAACAACTGGTGGGAATCAAAATTCTAACATATTCAAATTTGGACCCAATTTTAGGGGAATATGATTCCTAGCACTATAAACCACTCAACATGGGCTAGAAAAATTGTAAATGAAGCATGCACAACTTAAATCACACTATTTTAGCTCGATACTAGCATATTGAAATAGTTTAATAGTGAAGGATATAGGAATAGGATTTAAAAAGAACTATAAGGAGACACATTAAGGAAAGGGCCCAAAAAGGAGTGTGAAATTGTAAGGAGTTACAATTTATGATACTACACTATGATTCCCTTGTAACATTGAATGAAATTTAGTAATATATGCAGGTGATGTTCAACTAAATGATTTTGGATAATATATTAGAGACTAACATCAATGGATTTTACTACTACAAAAGTATCAAGAATGAGAGAAATGAATTCCTCTCCACATTAGAGTAAATGCCGCAAATCTAGATATTTTTGTAGAGGAGTGGACTAGACATGGGATTATAAGATATTTAATTGATTAGTTTCACTCTATCACATAGAGAGACATTATAATTTTTCAATGTAGGTGTAATGATCCCACTCTAGAGTTGGAAATAAAGAACCCACTCTATTTATAACTATATTGCAAAATTAGAGAGGGATAAATTGGACATGATAATAGAACAAAAACTTTTCAATCTAAAGCAAGGAGAGGATGTGATTAAGTTAGCAAATTATAGGCTCACACCAATACAATACAATACAACTTGAGGCCCTAACTTTCTTAAGGAAAAGAAAGAAGATATTTGGGGGAGTGATGAGTTCTAGCATTGATCTTGTTTTACCTAGTTTTATTTTATACTTTATATGACATATTATATTCTTTTAATAAAATTACTTGAACCTTATCAAGCTATCTAAGTTTCATGGATGATATATATCATATGATAAATGCATGTGGTTTTGTGGATAATTGTGTGATAATATAATTTTATGGTATTATAAATGATAGTAATGTGAATGAATGCTTATTGAGGAACACACTTGTAGCAACAAGATCAACTATTAACCCACAATCAAAGGTGACAACTTGGAACATGATATTTCCTGAACTTACAAGGTAGTAATTGTGTTGCAATTGTCAAGGATATGGAGTAGTATTTTTTAATGTAATGTGAGTTTGATTGGGACTGTGAAACTATCGACTCCCGTTAGTTAGGTATTTATTCTAGTTATGGAAAGTATAATTTATCCTTGATTTTAATGAAGGATTAATAGATATCAGACAAATTTTTAGAGTCCTAAAGTACTCCACTCTTAGGCATTAGGTATGAATCATAGATCTTGTCAGAGATATGGGCTAGAAAAAATATATAAGTTATTTAATTATTATATTTTATCATATTTTTCTTGTCGATCATTGATATCATCACCAACTTGTGAATTTCTTTTGAAATTGAATAAAGAATGGAATGTTGATGATATTTTGAGTTAATACCAAGTATCAATAGAAAAGGTTACAACACTCAGGAAAGGGCCACTTGAGGTATTGTAGTTGTCTTTGTAGCACAAATTGTTAATGTTAATAATAGTTATACTGCTAACTAGTTTGATAGGTTAATTACTAGATTCATTTCCTTTGACTTAGATCTACATGATCAAATAATATCATTGGTAGAATAATTTATGTACTTAAGTTGTAGTATAATTGTAGCACATAATCGTCCAAGCCATTGCTATGTAAATTGATTAGCGACACACAACAACTATCAATTAGTTAGGCTTACTGTCACTATTGTTATGCTTTCAATTTATCTTTTTTTCTTCCAGTTAATATTCTATATACAACTAATTGAATAACTTAGAAAGCCCTTAGCTATACATATAGTGCCAACATCATCTTAGAAGACATGTGTCCTTGGTCCATAATTAAACAAATCCATATGAGATAATAGGCTACTTGATAAGATATTTGTTGATCTATTTCATTGTGTACATGAATTGTTTGCATCAATATATTACACTTTGGAGGAGTTAGTTTGGAGGATATCCTCCTTTTGTACCCTCTATGATTAGATGTAAACTTACTATAAATAGTAAATTTTCATAATTACAACGCTACGATGCCATCTTCCTAACAAATTTTGGGCATAATAAAATTAGTAAATTCATTGTCAATAATGGGGACAAAAGAGGACAATACATCAAACAAGAAACTAGTTTCTTATTGATCCTTGATATCATAAACATGTACACAAACCTCATAATTTATTTCATGAACTTATTCACCTAACAATTAAATCATGCACACACCTTCCACTTTGTCCATACATTGTATTTCTAGTAGTTGAGGTTGAACTAATTATGTATCGCCATTCAAATTCAATCCTTTTAGAGCTTCATGGTCATGAGATGTTGGCACTTCTTTTTTATTCAATACTCATTGCTACAAATTTCATTGTTTCTTTGTATCACTTTCTTCACAACATTATTGTCATTGACCTTGTATTTTCTTTTCTGGCTTATTTTTTATTTTTAAAGGATGAAACATGTTAGAAGATATTATAGATTATATACCTAAAGATACTCAGTATTATAATGTATGTAGATTGATAAAGATGTAGATATGTTACGTGCCACTTAGTTTACTTATATTGAGTCATGGGAACAACTTTTATAACTATTTATATTAGGTAATGAGTAAACTTATATTAGTTTAGTGGTTTACACTTCCTTTATGTTTTAGGAGGAGGTCTATACAAAGAAGGTGAATTATTGTAAGGATATATGAAGGGATCTCTTAGAGATATAGTATCAAGTGGATTTTTCTTTAAAATGTATTATAAATGTCATCCTATCTTAAGGTGCTTTCTATTTTTACATATATTGGATAATAGATATTTTTGATCCATAGACATCTAAAATTTCTTATATACTATCATATTACCATTATTGTATGTGTAGATCTTATGAAAACACCACGATAAGGGAAAATAGAGTAAATAAGATCCATAGATTAATCAATGGAAGTCAAAAGATGAAAAATGCATCATACCATTTAGAACACAAATAATCCTAGCTATTGTCCTCAAGGAAGGGCTAGGCATTAGGATTCTCTTCTTTTTTTGCAAAAGATTTAGATAGTGAAGTGTGTAGAAATAAAATAGGTTAATAATAAAAATATTAATGAAATTTGACAAAATATAATAAATGTAGCATGAAATACAAAAATTGTAATGCAGATCTAAAATGTATTAATAGATAAGAACCTATCAGTAGAACCTGGAATAGATTGTGTTGGACAAAAGCACTAGCCACCCATGTATGAAGATGACAGATGGTTAGTGGACAATAAAAAATGGTATTAGGAAGCTCTACACACATGTCTACTTATCTAGGGAAAAATTGGTATGATAGGGGCATAGAACACCGTAGTCTTTGAATTTTTGTCTTTTCAAAATTAGAAAATATTTGTTGATGTCCACTATTTTTGTTTGTAACTACCAGTGATAGAGATACTCCAAGGTGTTCTTGCACAAACACTATCCAGGACCTTACTTGTCCTAGCCTTCTCTAGATCCTAAGCTCACTTCTAGGACCTTAATAGTCTTTGCTCTTATGGCCTAAGACTATCCTAACTCAAATCCAAGAGTTAGTCTCTTTGTGCTTCACCTTGAGGGATCACTAACATTAAGGTTACTTCAACTCTTCACTCTTCCTTGGATGACTCTAAGTGCAAACTCTTCACAACATCTTCACAAGTGCTGCAGGGGGTGAAACTCTTGCTAAGACAACTTTTTTCCTCCCACACGATCCCATTTGAATAGGACATCAATGGTTCTACAAATGATCTCAAGACAACCAAGGGATTTCTTCTTTTAGGCCTACTTGGTTAATTAAGCCCGAGTAATAGTGAGACTACTCAATTAATGAAACCTGAGTAACAGGGAGCCTGCTCGGTTATTGAAGCCCGAGTAATAGTGATTTTTTCTGACTTCTCTCACAAAAATTCCAAAAAATCCCCAAAACAAACTTGATATCTTGACACCCTTTTTCGAGACTTGAAGGATTTTGGTGGTCTTAAGGTTCTAGGATGCTCAGACAGTGGATTCCTAGAATTTAGGGCTAATAGGACAAATAGGGATATTTTTAGCAATCTTCTGATTTCTACTCAGAAATCTATCTTAATGGATTGGCCAATGCTTAATCCTCTTGAAATTTATGTGTAGGACCTCTATGCTTCCAAAACCATGCTTGGTTCCATCCTTTCCATCCTTCCCCTGCAATTGCACGTCATTAGCTAATTGTCATGCACCTAGCCAGGCACACTGGAATCGCCTAGGGCATGACCTTAAAATTAGCTAGCTGACTCTTCTGAGATCCTCCTTCCATATTTACACTGTTTAATGGCTTCCCTTCCATATCCCTCAGGTCCGTGATGATTTGCATGGTGGAGAGCTACGGGGAAGCCATGTTTCCTCAAACTACCAAAACAACACCAGTAACTACTCTACTTGCAAAACACTTTGAAAAACTAATCTAATGAACTCAAAACAACTTCACTATTGAATCAAAAGTTCTTAAAACTATCTCTACTACGCTAATACAATAATGTTCACTTAGTTCAATCCATCTATCAACTCACAAACTCAAAACAATTTAACTCTATGTGAAAACCAGAACTCAGAGCTTTTTCTTTCAATATCCAAAATCACTCAATACGTCTGTCCACTGTGTCTCTCTTCGGTAATGGAATCCATCACCACTAGATATGCCCTGTCCATGATTATGGGATGTTAAATTTAAGACCCATCATCATTCTTCGAGAGAATCCTATTCCGCCAAATGTTGTCATGCAACATTTTGACAACATTGACAACTTTGCATAAAAAAAACTCTAATGATCTCCAACCATCCTAGAATGATGTAAAAACATTTTGGATGTCATTTTAGGCACATTTCTAACCTAGCCTAAGTCTTGAAGGATTTTGGATCCATTTTCCCATTTTTAGGCTTAATCTACCTCTAACCACTAATAAAGCATAAACATCTAGGTTGGATTGATCCTAGTCAAATCCACCTAGGTACACACTTGCAAGACCTTCTAAGGTCAAAACCAAACTCTATTAACTTGGCTAAGGTTAGTGCAAGCCAAAAAAAATTGAAGTAAGGATTAGCCTAGGTGCTCTTACACCTACCAACTATCAGATCTAGACCCGAACACACCCAAAAATGAGAAAATAGTTTTTCTATATATGAGTTTTCATAAATCAAACCATGAATTGGTGTTCCCCCTCCAAATTAAAAATGATGATATATAATGTATCCACTCACAAGAACAAAGACTAAATAAATAACAAGTGCTAAAATGATAAGATTATCTTGGGTATGAAACCCACTTAAGGAGCTCTAAATAAAGATGATGATACAATGCTCTTTTGGAAGTCCTATAAGTGTTAGTGCAATAACATAATGACAACAATGAGTGAGAAAAATGAAGCAATACTTTAGAGTAGCTTCATTGTAATGAAATTGTTGATGTATAGTGCTTGTAGTTTTGTTTGATGAAGATTCAAGCATAAGATCATCAATAAAATTTTAGGATATCATAGAACATAAATTAAAGAAAGCGCCAAATAAAGAGTGAAATTGTTAAGGAAAACAATTCATGATGCTACAAAGTATTAGAACATTTTAACAAGCTCCTAGAGTTACTCTAATTTTTTTCTTCTTCCAGTTTATGATATTTGACTCTCATTGTCAACCAGTTTGATTATCTTTACTCTTTTGGAAATTCTTTCAACTAATTCATTTGAATATGTTACTTTGGTATAGTTCATGTTTTATGTTCGTTTATTTATCTTTGTCATCTTGCATGTTTTATTTGTTGTTCCCTTATCATTTTTGTTTATCACAAGATCATTTATAAAAAGATTGAATTTTTGTAATTGCAACAATTTTCCCATAACAAATAGCCCGTACTCCTCCTATAAGTATCGCTCAAAGGAACATCCAATTCATTGATAGTAGAAACTAAGTTTTTCCATTCCCTCTTCAATATTTCATTTTCTCTTTAAATTATAAAAGATCATATTTCTAATTTGTTAATTGCTAAAACTAAAACATGATCTATAGCTCAATTTAATAAAATGAATCTACTTTAAGTAAAACGTTTTAACAATCATATATTGATTTTAAAAAAAATTTAATTTAAAAAAAAAAATTATAAATACCATATTCTTACTCTTATTTAAAAATAATAATGATTCTTTTTAATGCAAATTTAATAAAAAATAAATAAATAAAATTATTCACAATCTCTGGTCTTCATTATATTTAATTGATCAATAAAATATAATTTATATACTTCACAAATCAACCCTATCAACTCCTTTTGAATTATCATCAATGCTAACCTTTTTCGCTTCATATCATTCTTTTTCCTCACAAAGTTTTTGAAATAGATAATGATGATATCAAATGACAACTTCTCAATCATATATTCATTTATTATTATTAATTATTATATTATTTATGACTTCGAATTTCTTCCAACTCTAGGGGACGAGTTCAAAGATAATTCAATAATAAAAGTTGTAGAAATTATACATAACAAGATCTATGACAACCACTTATTTTTTTAACAAAATTTTCATCTCATAAATTTATTTTTTTATTTGGTTGACTCTTATTGCTATGAATTAAAAACCATCCTAGCTTAAATTTTTTTAATGTAGAAAATATTTAAATAGTTTACCTTAACGTGCCAATAGAATAATTTGTTGTGTTTAATTTAAGAGACCATTTTGGCCTCTAACGTGCTTGCCCCCTTAGCTTGCCATTGCAAATATTTATTTTAAAACTACTATGATTGATTTGATGCATGGGTAGAACAGCTCATAGTCAACGAAATACTAGACAAAGACATACTATAATCCTACAAAAGTTATAGACAACCCCCTTTCATAAATGCAATCTTTACTTTAAAATAAAAATAAAAATAAAAATAAAAATAAAAATAAAAATTGATTATGTTCATAGGGTTTAATTGTGGGAATTTTGCAGGTTAAATTTTGTTTGAGTAAAAGTATATTAGAATGCGTAATTTTTAAAAAATATTTTATATATTTAAAGATAATTCATTTTAAGTAAATTTGTGTAGAGTAAAGGATTTTGGTATCTTAGAGAAATATAGAGGGGTTCTTTGTAGGCTTTACAAGTTTATAAGGAAATTAGGTAAAATTCAAAATTCAAGTAGACCTTTCTAGAAAAATTACAAGTGTTACAGGTGTCAGACAACAGTGTCCTATTTCCCCAACCCTTTTTGGTCTATATATTGACAAAATAGAGGAGTGACTAAATAGACAAGAAGGAAACAATGTCATTTTCTAAAACATTTTGTGAGGCTTCTCTTGTACATTTAGTCTTTAACAAGAAGGTATATATACATTTCAACATTAACAAGACTAGGGCTGTGATCTTCCCAAATAAAAAGAAGATAAAACAATGTAAATTTTATTTTGGAGAGGATATTCTAGATGAAGGAATAGAGCATAAGTACCTTGGCATTGAGTTAAACAACAAGCTCAATTGGGATAGTTGTAGAGGGAAGCATGTCTGTAATTTGATGATCTATATGGTTGTTCTCCACTTTTGGACCATATATGACAATTAAAAAAAAATAGATTGTATGGATTGACATGTATATTTTCATAAAACTCTATATATGACACTTTACATTTATAGACAAGAGGACACAGTTGCATCATGTCCCTGCCATAATGTTTTTGTACTGAAGTTGAAACTGTTGTAAATTGTAGTAAGAATATTGATGTTGGCGTAGATGTTGTTCACAACACTTTGCTAGCAATTACCATTTGTTGTTGTTGATTAAAGGTTGATGCACATGACTGAGCAGAGACATTGACGTGGTAAAAAATGCTTGCACAGATTTATAGACGAAGTCACAGAGAAGTGTTGGGATATATCTTTCCATCGTGGAGAGAGTACTTCGGGAGACATAAGGGAGATAATCGAAGAGATAAGGGGTTGTAGACAATGAGCAGGAGATATATAAGGGGATTTGACGATTTGAGCGATGGAGAGATAATGGTCGTGGAGGAATAAGAAGTCAAGGAGAGATAAGGAGGCACTCAATTGACCAAATTGATAAGGAGGAGAATGTAGAAATCAACATGAGACAAATCCAAGAGGTGTTAACGCCTTAGCACTTGACCATACCACCATGGGGATGAGATCCCTCAATGTGACCCCACTGGTTCATAGCTCCAAGTCAAAAGTATTCATCGATAAAAAAAGAAAACTTATTATCATATTCATTAATAATAATATCTATTATTATTTAAAGTAATTTTTATTCTATTTATTATTAATGATTATATAGTAATAAGTATGAATTATTCAACTGAATATTTGTTAATTAATCAAATATAATAATAATTGTGATAACTAGTATCACATATACTTACACATGTAATAATTGATCTATATTATAATAATGATAATAAACACATAATAATTTCTTATAGTACTACATTATTAGAAGGGAAGTTAAAGGCTAGTCAAAAACCACTTATGGGGATATATTTAAACATAAAAAGGTGATTAAAGACAAACTTGTTTCCTTTTAGAACTTGATGGCTAATGGTAACTTGACTCAAGCACTTCATGAAGAAGAAGAGATATGGAGAAAGAAGTGGAAGGATATTCTGAACAAAGAAGAAATATATGGGAAACAAAGATCAAGGATATAGTGGTAAATGTGGGAGAGTGAAATACTTCTTTCTTCAATAGAACAACTTGTTGGTTGTATTTCCAGTTTTAAAATCTTGCTATAAAATGTTTGAGTTCCCAGTGATGTTCTTGCGTAAATTGTCAAATCCTGTCTAGAATGCTATCAATTTCTTGCAAAGATTGATCTTTGAGCCTTAAAATCAGTAAGAAGTATGAAAAACCCTAGGTCCTAGGTCATTTTTCATTCATATCAAGAGAAAACCCTAGTTCTTCATCATCGGCTTCTATTTTGCAATTACCTTTTTTCATAAATCCAAATCACTTAAGTCATGTGATCCTTTTCATGTTTTAAGACAGTCGTGTTGTCTCTTTAAGGTTTTAGAATATTCCCTTTTGTTTTGAGACTCAGCGCAATGCTTTGGTCGCGTTGTCATGTAAAGAAAATAATATGCTTTGAAGGATTGAGCGATTTAACGCTGACTGTTGATTCACTGATCCTGTGGTTCGCTCAAAGTCTCATTTGAAACCCCAGAGTTAAGAAATCCTATGGCAACTTTGAGTTTCTTCAGTCGTGGAATATCGCAAACAAATTAGAGTTAAAGCTTGGTTGAAGTTTCATTCAGTCACGAGATCTAAGAAGGAAATGAGACTTAAGTCAAATCTTAAGTGATTGAGTGATAGCCATTGATTTTTGAAGATGATCCTGCGGAGTGCATGAAGTCTCAGGATAAACTCCTTAGTTAAGAAATTATAAAGCGACTTCGAGTTTCTTTAGTCGTGAAGTCTCACAAGTTCACCAAGGTTAAGACATGAGTTAGATCTATTCAGTCGCCAGATCTCTGCTGAAAACAAGGGTTAATTCAAATGTTATGAGATCTAGCGACTACCATCATATTCAAATTTGATCTTATGGCAGCGTTTAGTGGTGAGATAAAAGTTCAGATGATAAAAATTTCAAGAGATTCAGTGACTACCGTCATATTGAGAAAAGATCTAAAGGCTGGCGTTTAATCTTGGAATAAACCTTGAGTTAGATAACTTGTTCAGTGACAACAAGATTTAGTTAGTCACTAAGTCTCCATGAGAACTGTGGTTAGCAAAGGTTAATTCAGGAGTCAGTGAATTTCGCAGCGGGAAAATTTGAACCGTAGATGAGAAAAGATCTAATGATTGGCGTTAAGTGGCTAATAGAAGTCAAAAAGTCAAAAAGTCAAAGAAAGTTCAGCGACTCAGAGGTAGTGATTCAGATGTTGACACGTGTTTAAGTCATTCCAGAGATCTGCGGTCTGCGTAAAGTCTCAAAATAAACCTGTGATTAGTAAACCTATTTGGCGACTTAGAGATAGTTTTAGTCACGAAGTCTCATAACAAACTATAGTTAAGGATAAAGATTGAGAGATTTCACGCGAGTCGTCAGATTAAAAGTGATCTAATGGTAGGCGCGTAGTCTCTGATCAAATGTAGAAAGTATGAAATAAATAAGATATTTCACGCGAACTGTCAGATTGAAAGAGGATCTAACGATGGTCACGTAATCTCTAATGAAACTCATGGTTAGTAAAATCTTTTAGCGACTTCAAATTTATACAGTTGCGTAATCTCTAAAGAAACCAAAGGTTAAACAAGCGTTATTTTTAATCTTTAGTTGTAGAATCTCAGATTGAAGTATGAGTTAAGTGTTTTTTTCAGCGACTAAGAGATAACTGTTGATCAAAGTATTGATCGTACGGTGAGCATTAAATCTCATGACAAAATTGTTGGAAACACTGAGAGGGGGGGGGATGAATCAGTGCTTGTCTATTTATTATATTTCAGCAACTTTAAACGTAAACCAAATATATATAAATTGAATCTTAATTCAAGAACACATAACACATGATATGATTACAGGGAAACCTTGATCAGAGGAAAACCCCGGTAGGAATTAGTACCCACAAATATTGCACTAGTATAATGAACCTGTTAAAGTTCCTTTTCCCTGTTAGGAGCAGTCTTTACAATGCAAGTACAATGACCTTGTTAAGGGTCTGACTCTATTAGGAGTCTTTTACAAATAACCCTGTTAGGGGTGAGGACTCACTGTCCAAGAAGCTCACTTCTCAGTAGGATGAAGGCTACAACCTCCTTGATAATAGATATACACTATATCCAAAAGTGAACTGTTGTATGTGACACAATTTTCTGTTCAGTTATGGTTATGTGCTGTTGCTCTTATATTCTTAAAGAGCTTTATCTCATTCTGACATCTTATACTATTCTTTTATATCTCTGCTCTGCATATTCGACCACACGCCCTAATACAACTTTACATGTTATATATATATGTCCATGCCTGAATAGATGCGACTATAAACAAGACCTTAGTCAGCCTAAAAACAACATT
Organism: Thuja plicata; assembly: GCA_018584345.1. NCBI lineage: Eukaryota > Viridiplantae > Streptophyta > Pinopsida > Cupressales > Cupressaceae > Thuja > Thuja plicata. Next base: position 231,820 of record MU224534.1, read on the forward strand.
CAAAATGCTTCCAAACAAATTGGCTTAAGCATGTCTACAATAATGTTTAATACATGATTACAAACTTATTACAATAGGTGCTTAGCCTTTACACAACAAAAGATTACACACTAATCAAAAAATTGAAGTCGGCTTCATACTCTATTTTCTGGACTGCTAGTGTACTTGTTCTTTCTATAACTTCTCTGTACTGACATTTCGTACCATGTGTCTATAGGGTAAGCATAAAAACATATCATAGAGATTATGTCTGAAGGCGCTTAGTCTGAATCGATCGTACGCACGTGCGCTGGTGTTCTGATCATCTGTATATCTCTGTTTTGTCATGTCTTCTATACTTAGTCAATTTCCACTTCAAAGTTTGCTGTCAAAAATTCATATGACTTTGTTGCCATAATGACAAAAAATAATAATTCATATAATCCCTGGGAGACAACTTGCCAAAAATCTCCCCCTTTGTCATTAATGGCAACAAAGGAATGTGGCCAAGTTACTCAAAATTGACTAACACCAAAAACTGTGTATTATCTTCCTTTAACATATACTATATCATATTTATTTGCATATATATACACTACTCCCCATACATACTTTACTCCCCCTTTGACATTAATGACAAAGGTGTCAAAATTGTAAGTTTCTAGATACTTACTCCATGTACACATCTGGATAAGCTATCTGCAGATTCTTGATCTCTTGCTGCCAGAATGCCTTTAGTGCATCAATTGTTTGTAGATGGGCGCATAAGGCATATGTAAGCTTTTCCATCTTTTTTAGATCCATGCTGGGTCCTTGATCATAGGTAGCAATGGTTGCATCAATCTGTTTAATGTTCTCATCCAGAACTGCTAAGGAGGGCGCAAGTGCAATTTCTCAGTTGAGTCTTCTTGATCCTTATCTTAATGATCTCCATTTTAGCTTTTTGTATCTTGTCTATCTGACCTTGATAGATATTGTTGCAGATGTTTATGTCTTGGGATGATGTTTCAACTAATTGTCTTATGTTATCAACCAAGATATCTGCCTCTTCTATCTTTTTGATATGTTTAGAGGTGAGTTTGCCTCTGTCCATACAATTTGCTATAACCTTTCTGCCTTTTGATGCCAACTCTTTCAACATTGTCTGACCAATCTTTAATGACTTTAAATCTAAGGAAAAATTCTTTATCAGTTCATTCAATCTTTCCTTTTTATACTCAT
>MU224534.1:237365-258810 GCA_018584345.1 Thuja plicata
ATGGGGAAACCTTGATCAGAGGAAAACCTCGGTGGGAATTAGTACCCACAAATATTGCACTAGTATAATGAACCTGTTAAAGTTCCTTTGCCCTATTAGGAGCAGTCTTTACAATGCAAGTACAATGGCTTGGTTAAGGGTCTGACCATGTTAGGAGTCTTTTACAAATAACCCTGTTAGGGGTGAGGACTCACTTTCCAAGAAGCTCACTGCTCAGTAGGATGAAGGCTACAACCTCCTTTATAATAGATATACACTATATCCAAAAGTGAATTGCTATATGTGACATAATTGTTTGATCAGTTTTGATTATGCACTGATGCTCTTATAATATTAAAGAGATTTATCTCATTCTGACATCTTATACTATTCTTTTATATCTTTTCTCTGCATATTCGACCACACGCCCTAATACAACTTTGCATGTTATATGTATATGTCCATTCCTGAATAGACGCGACTATAAACAAGACCTTAGTCGGCCTAAAAACAACATTCACAACTCTTCCAAACAAATTGGCTTAAGCATGTCTACAATAATGTTTAATACATGATTACAAACTTATTACAATAGGCGCTTAGCCTTTACACAACAAAAGATTACACGCTAATAAAAAAACTGAAGTCGGCTTCATACTCTATTTTCTGGACTGCTAGTGTACTTGTTCTTTCTGTAACTTATCCGTACTGACATTATGTACCATGTGTGTATAGGGTAAGCATAAAAACATATCATAGAGCTTATGTCTAAAGGTGCTTAGTCTGACTCGATCATACACACGTGCGTTGGTGCTCTGATCATCTGTATATCTTTGTTCTGTCTTATCTTCTATACTTAGTCAATTTCCACTTCAAAGTTTGTTGTCAAAACTTCATATGACTTTGTTTCCATAATGACAACACAAAATAAGTCACATACTCCCTGGGAGTCAAATTGCCAAAAAAAACTAGAGTTAAGACTAACTCTCAGCGACAAGGAAATAAAGTAGTCACGTGGTCGCTAAAGAGAACCAGAGTATGAGCAAAGTAAAGATTAAGAGTTTTGTCCCGCACCATGATGTAAAGTCACTAGACAATCAGAACAAGAGGATTGTGACAACATGTATGAAGTAGCTAAGTTGTAATAAAGTGAGCCAATCATATCAAGATTAGAATTTATTTTGTATAAAATAAGGTTTCATGATTACTCTGATTGGCCTTTTTCAAAATGATAACCTGTAAACCTCAGGTGCCACAGATAAGACAAACTGATATCAAAGCATGTAGAGTAATGGCAGAAGTGACTGAATAGAAAATTCATGATTTCAAATAGATTGGTGCATTGATTTATCAAGAATAAATAAGCATTGACGTTGCTCATTTCTATTTACCAGAGTGTCAGAATACAGAGCTGATATTGCATAAGTGATTAGTGTTTCCACAAGAGCAGAATTGTCCAGATTGCAGAGTGAGGAAATAAGAGTTTGATTAGTATTGTTCAGTTCAGAGAAGACAAGATGAGTCAGGAAGTAAGTGTTGCTTCAACCAGCAGAAAGAGTGGTGATGCTGATGATGATCAGAAAGTGAAAAGAAACTACTCAGATGAATTTGTGGCTTTGCTACAAGGAAAAAATCAAGGAAAAAAGGTAAATGAAAAATACCTTGGTGATAACATGGCTTATGTTAGAGATTCTAAGACTCCTGATTATGCTGGATACCATTTGTTTAATTAGTTTCATAAGAATAGTGATGGTCTTGTTCCTATGGAAAACCCTTGGACTTCAGGGTTAGACAAATTGATAGTTCCAGACATATTTGTAGATGTATATTTATTGTTGGAGTTGGCTAATAGGTATGATACAATCTATTAAACCATCAAGAAGAGTGATGGTACAACCCTAGTAATTATAGATAGGGCATCCTTTATGAAAGCTTTCAATATTTACAATCCATGTACTACAGAGATAGACCTGAAGGCCTTAGTAGCTAGGTGTACAAGGGAAGCCTATGCTATGGAAAAGTTTGATGAAATATAACTGATTGAATGTTTGATAATGTTAAGTTGAAGATGATGCAAGACATTAAATCAGTTAACGGTTTGTATTGTCATTGATGTCAACTTAATATCATCTGTATGGTCATGTACATAATGCAAAATACTTCAGAGAATCAATGGAATAGAGATTATGCTTTCAGCAATGCATAAAAGTCAAGTATTCACTAAGTGATAGATAACACTTACGGAGTGCACACCATCGGTAAAGGCAAAGAAAAAGTCACAGTGATACCCGACAAACAAAAGACAGAGTTTCCTGATGAAGCAAAAATCACAGGATGCCCGATGAGCAAAATCCAATGATGCCCAACAGACAGAGATCCCGAAGCTAACCAGAGTTACACCGACAGAACTGGCAGTTTTCACCGATTACTAACTATAGAATTGACCAACAGAACAGAGAGTTCAGAAAATGTAAAAATATCTAGCTGGCAGAGCTTAAAGATAGACTTAACTAATTGTTTTATTTTTTTTATTCGCCTAGAGTTAAGTAATTGATTTAAAGATGATTTATATAGTTGGCAAGAAGATAACTATGAGATAAATAAGGAGTTAAAGCCATAAATCAGATTGGCTGGATTGTTTCTCACACCAAGAATCAAGAATCAAGAATAAAGGAATATCATGTCTATATAAGAGACATGCATAATTCATTTCCACGGAAGGGGAGTGAATAGAAAGAGGATGCTGAAGAGAAAGAGGATGCTGAAGAGAAACTGATGAAGGATAACTTCATACAGTCCTAATCAATCAAGTTGGAGGAGAGCTAAGGAATTCTCCAGACACCGACAAACGGTGAAGCACAGCATCACAAAGTAGAAAGTGTGGATCACAAAGAACATAATTGATACATTGATCAGAGAGGTATTGTACTTAAATAGATCTGAAAATCTGCAATTCAAGTTGCATTCGAAATAGGTCATAATGTTTCAGTTTAACCATTGAAGCATCAAGTCTCTTAAAATAACAGGACTTAACCGTCTTCTATAATTGAGGTATATCTTAACAGATTGCCAAAAAGGTTGATTCATGAAAGTAGCATTGAAATTGCATAAAGCCTATTGACAGCCTAAGGAGAAGGTTGATTTAAGGATGGTAGCAATATTTTCCTAAAGCCTATTGACAGTCTAAGAAGGAGGTTGATTGAAGGATGGTAGCAAAATAGATGCTAGATACTAAGTGACAACCTCTATGTATAAAATCCTCTAACAAGGTCGCACTTAACAATGTGTTTGTAACCTTTAACAGGGTTGGCTCCTAATAGGGCTCACTTCAGAAGAGTGAAAATTTGGGGTACCGGTCCCAGTGGTTTTTCCCTTAACAGGGTTTCCATGTTAAAATCCATGTGTTATGTGTGTATGGTTTATTACTTTATTGTTTTACATTTCACATATGCATTTCTGGATTGGTTGGTATTCTCTGCATATTTACTGAGTATTGGGAAATAAGTTTTATTGCTTATCGGTTATCAAGGAGAATAAGGACAGACAAGGTAAATCGGCAGACAGTCAATTATTATAATTATTTCAAGGCATACATCTTTTAGGGACTTAATAATCTGGGGTGTATTGATTGGTGGTTAAAGTTTAAAGGATGATTTTTGAGGCCACTGATTCACCCCCCCCCCTTCCTCTCAGTTATTACTAACAAAGTTAATTCAAGTTCATGTGCTAAAAGGTACTATAAATTACATAGCACCCATTCCTAGTAACACTGCACCCTACTTCTACAAGGATCTGGCCTTTTACATGAAATATATTTCCTATGGTCTCTGTAGAGTTCTAGGAGTTGATGGGGGAAGAGAAAGTATATCCTCTGATATTCTGATGATTGTTTTGGACCTGGAAAGTCCACATGTCAGCACAGACTACAACTATATCCAATATGTGATTGATAAAATGCATCAAGGGTTTGTAGACATTCTAAAGAAGGAACCCAATCCTAAATTTCTACAGTATTCTTTATTGACGCATTTGATTTTATTTTATAACTTCAATATCATGGATCAACCAAATTTGAGACCTAGAAGATTCTATCAAGGTCAATCCAACCCTATACAACTTTGGTTGAGGGTGTGGAATTATACATCTAGGGAGAATGAATTTTGTGCTTTCCAGAACTAGATGGTATATCCCTTATTAAGCAGTTTGGGAGTCAACATGACCAGACTGCCAATCAAGGTCTTGTAGCTTCTCAGGCCTTGTAAATTTGTTGACAAGTGGGATGGAGACCACAACTAGGGAGAATTATACTACCATAAGGATTTCACTTTGATAAGAGTTTATGGTTTCTCCCAGCCACCACATATTCTACCAATATACCATGTGCCACCAAGAATTGTTGTCATGGAATTCATATGGAAACTTATGTTGACTGATAAGGAGCATTTAGCTCCACATAGAAAAGGTACATTCACACCTCGACAATTTTAAGTTTATGATTTCATAATTGGCAAGAGGGAATCTGATTTAGTTAACAAATGGTTGGGTCACTTTTTAGGATGAGTGTAGCCCTATATAGGTATGTTGATACAGAGGGGTTTATATTCAGTGCAAAGAAGCTCTTGACACCAACCATTGCAAATACTAAAGTGCATGAGCAATGTATAGAGGAGGACCTTATTAGGAACATCCTAGAGGATGATGAAGTTGTGAGAAGAGTAGACAAGTTCCAAGAAATGATGGATTTGGAACAACAACTTAAGAAGAAAGGGATCCCTTTTGGGGGTTACTTCCCTGATGTTCCTTATTTGCAAAGACAAGATAAGATGATTAAATCTTATGGAACGTTATGCAATCAGCTAAAGGAGAAAATAGAAGATAAGGATAGAGGTCCAAAAAAACACTCATCCTCAGAATATAGTGACAACAGCTATTCATTACATAGCCCTCCACCAATGGATCAACCACCTCAAACAAAGGAAAACATAATCAATTTAACTCAAGAGCAAGAGGCTGAGGTAACTGATGAACCTCCCAAGAAGAAGAAAAAAGTGGAAACATGGGAGCCTTCTGATGTTAAGACACAGAAGAAGAAAAAAGATAAAATCAGTGCCCTAATTACTGGTACTAGAGCTTATGATCATCATCTCAGAAAGTTTATAAGGGAAGGTAAGAAGAAAAGACAGGATATAGAAGAAAATGTTGAAATACCTTTGTTCTTATGCCAAGATGAAAGAGAGCTATAGCAAGAAAAATTCTTGAATGATGATAATTTTATCAAAACCAAAGAATTCAAGGACTTCCTCATCTGGGCCAAAAAACAACAAGTGGGGTCACAGTTGCAATTGCCAGGAGGAGAAGCAGTAACAAATGAAGCCTTGCAGGCTCTGCAAGAATATGATCCTAAATTAGAAAATAGGACACCAGATGAAGCTAGACAGTTAGTTAAGTCTAGAGGGATGCTACTGGTAGAGCGATGGGATATGGCTTCAACTTTCATCATTGACCAAATAAGGAGGCAACCTGACATAAAATTATCTTCAGAGACACAGGTGGGAGATTTGATTAAAGGATGTGGATACAATGCACAATCCTAAACATTAGCCATGTGGGCTCTAGCTCCCAAGACCCATAAGCCATCACTGATTAATCTACAAGAAAATATGGATGGAGACAAAATCATATGGTCCATCCACAATACAGATGATTTAGAAATTTCATAGTCCCTCACTCACTTTGCTCATCTACATGAAGCAAAAGCTGAACATATGTCTAAAAGATATCAGAAATTGTTTGATGAGGCAAGTATTGTGGTGAAAGATAGAGAGCTAGGCTTGATTAAGATCAATGCATTGGAAAATCTGGTGGTAGAACTGAATGTGAAGCTACAAGAAATCCCTGAGATTGTTCCTACTGAACCTAAGAAAGTTGCAGATGCATTAGTACAAACAAAAGATGTAGGGGATATTCAGGAGGAAACAAAGAAGAAGGATAAGGAGAAGAATAAAGTGGCTCTAGAATCCTTATTGAAAATTTTATAACATAGGATCAATATCCTGAAAGATAAAGCTGATCTAGTACATGGTGCTTACAAAAAGTTGCCTGGTTTACAAATTGAGGTAACTAATTATGTTTCAACTTTGAACCCCTATTTTGGGACATGTTCAGTAAGGACTAATTTGTTTGAAAGATTAGCAGCCCTACAACCACTAAGGGCAGATCTCCCAAAGATTGTGACACAAGTTGGCGAGGAAATTGAACAGATTGGGGTTACCTTGTCTTTCTTCAAGGGCAAGGCAAATCAGATCAAAGCCAGAGTCAACATGTCTGGCTCAGATTACAATAAGTTTATTCCTCCAATAAAGGGAGAAGATGATCAAATCAAGGCAGTATAAGTATGGAGAAATGAATTTGATGCATTACTGCCTAATAAAGAGGCATTTATTTTTGACAATGATGAATTGGGCATGGAAAGGTTTAATAAAACTAGATGAGGCATTTAAGGCCGAAACAAACTTTAATAAGTTTGTTACAGATGTCAAAAGAATAACAGATGCCAGATGGGAGAGACAAAAGGCACAATTGGAAATCATTCAAAGCTTTAATTGGCCTATAGAGGTAGAGGTTGCAGCATGGGATTTTCTCACCAAGCCCAAGAAAAAGAAGCCTTTAACAATTGACTTGGACATACTGGACGAGGAGTAAAGAGACACATGGCACCTGATCTTTGAGCACAAGGAGGTTAGTCATCAAAAAGACTAGTGTAAGTTAGCCTGTAATGGCAGTCACTAGATCTCGCAATAACTATTGGAGGCTATCCAGAATATCAACAGACAAAGGTACCAACTATCAAAGATTTGAAGATCAAATATGATTGTCTTCCTATTTTGTCTTTCCACCGCTTAAGGTCTTATTTTATTTTGTCTCTTAGTATCATTTAGGGTTAGATATAAGTCATCTCAAGCTTGTTGCATCCTTAGTCTTTAAGGATTCCAAGATGGCTAAGACTCTATAAATAGCAAGTTAGAACATTTTTGTAAGGATGGTGAAATATACAACTACAAGGTAAACTTCTCAATTTTGTCTAAGGTTTGTGCTTTTTGTCTATTGAATGTATTTGAAGAAGTAACATATTAATAAAATACATTGTAGTTTCTGTTCTATGTCTTTTTTTGTCTCTTTATATTTCTATTTAAGCTCTTGTATGTTTAATTTGCAAGGCATCTTAGATATAACAAGTGTTTCCACTATAACAAGTGAGTTGATCAAGTGTGCACAATTTGTGATACATAAATTGATACTTGGCTCTCTTTCCTGTTCAAAGCACATGTCTTGTTCATAACACATGTTTTCTTCTTCACCACTGGCATCATGAAACATATCAAGAAACCACTGCTCAAATTGTCTCCATGATGAGATGGATTGTGTGGGTAGTGCTTCATATACTTTTTTGGCATTATCTTTTAACGTCCTGAAAAATAGCCTCATCACCTGATCCTCTGTAGAAACCTCATAATCTTCTATGAATGTATAAAATGCATCCAAGTGTTGTAGTGTTGATTCATCCCATACCATGAGGAAGAGATACCAGATTTCTTTGAATCTTGAGAATCAACTACAAGAAAAGCATCAGACACATCAGAAGAAAGCATCACAAGCCTAACTGAAATCGGTCAACATTTGGCTAGACAAGTTAAATCTCTGAAAATCAGTCAAGAGACACAGATGGTAAGAATGATTGATGTCATGAACAATGCTAGACAAGATGAACAAGAAAGAACACTAGCTATTGATGATAGAAGAAAGATTACAGAAAAGATACAAGAAAAAGAATCTGAAATACAAATATTGATAGAGCATCACCATGAATTTATAAATTAGATTATTCTTATGAGTCAACATGAAAACATAATGAATGTTGAACTCATTGAAAGAATAGAAGCTATCGGTGAGCTAAGGGATGAGAATGAAAAGTTGAAACATGAAATAAGAATTCAGCAGCAGCATAATGATATTATCAAGAAAGCTGAAGAAAGAAATAAAAGGATGTATGATTTTCTTGAAGGACAACGAAGAGTCAAAACCAACAACGGTCTAGGATTTACCGAGAATGGAGAATCATCAAATCAAATTGATCCAAAGAATGTCTATGCAAATCTTGTTAATCCCTAAGTTTTGTTGTTTATTAGTGACCAACACTTATTCATTTACTTAGGCAGTTTTAGTTGGTTATCACTATGGCCGAGCTAAAACTATTCAAGGCCGAGAAATTTTTTTGAGCAAGAATACAGGTTGTCGAGTTACATCATGCCGACCCAAGTAGAATACTTAAGTGTCGAGCGACAGAGATGTTAAGTGCTGAGCAGAATAGTTTTTGCATACATGTCAGGATTGATTCAAACTTTGAGGTAAAATTTTCAAGCCGACTTGTATGAGCTTTGGGCCGACATATGCAAGCATTTAATATTTATCTACAAAGTTATTTATGCATTTAATTGTTTTATCCTATGCATGACATGGAGCCAATCAAAAAATTGGAATGCCTTGGAGGCATAAATATTAGATCTTGATCGTTGATCTAGATCTCGCTAACAGATCCGTAAAGACATATAAGATTGCTTCTAACCCGATTATAGAATATACACAGAGAGAAGGGGTTGTTTGTTCATGAGAGATGAATAGTGAGTTATTTTGAGAAGAAGCCTAGATCAAGCAGAGTGATAGAGTAGTGAATAGTAGAGAAAAGATATATCAGATTGTGAGATCACAGAAGGTATTGGAAAGAGAAGATCCATCATTAGCATCTGAGTGCATATTGAAGGATCAGTACTTGAAACATTCTAATAGGTGTATCAGGTGAAATATCTTAACAGATTGGTTCTAACAGACCTACTTTAAATCTCTTAGCCGAGTGCTTGCTTTATTGTAAGTTGAAATCCTTTCACAAGGTAGATTGTAATGATCTTTAGTTCTTAACCGAATAGACCTTTAACCAGGTAGATTACATTTTGTAATCAAACTCTTGTTTCCCTAACAGGCACACTTTATTGTTGCACTAGTGAAGATTTTATGGGTGTCATCCCCACCCTAGTTTTACCTATTTGGGTTTCTGGGTTACCAAAATTCTGTGTTATGGGTTATATATTTCATGTTTTGGATGCTATCTGATGTTAGGTTAAATTCATATATGTATGAATGTGGATCAATTTGTTTTAAGTGATTAAGTTTTAAGATATGATTCACCCCCCCCCCTCTTAGTATCTTGCTTTCCCAATATTGTACTTCCAACAATTGGTATCAGAGCACAGTTCTATAAAAGCTTTTAATCAGCTTGTGAGTACAGATCTTGAGATGGAGGTTTACAAGTTGGGTAAAGTCATTGAGAATCAGAAGATTGAGATTCATCTAGCATTACATCAGCTTGACATAGCAAGACAGGAATTGAAGAAATCATTGACACCTAGGAGAGATTTGGCCAAACAAATGAATGATACTCATTATTAGGAAGATGACACTGCAAATCTATTTCAGAATGGAGATTCTACTGAGAGCGATGCAACAATTGCAGATCTACTGGAAAAGAACAATGTACTGTGTGAAGAAGTCAGGAACTTGAAAAGAGAACAAGAAATGCAGATAGTAAGACTATGTGAAGTAGTGGAACAAAAGAAGAAAGCTAAAGATGACAAAGCTATGGAAAAAGAAGATAAAAGAGTGATAACTATCAGACTTGATGAAAGGACATCTGATGTGCAAATGATGACAATCAATCAGGTTGACATGGAAAATCAACTGCTACTTGCAAATTAGGAGATCAGTAGGAAAGATATGGAAATGATGAATCTGAGATCTCAGAACAATCAATTGAAAGATGATTTGAGATATGAGAAGGAACTGAATGAAAGGTTGAACAAACCTAATAAAACTTTGACTCACTTTGAGAATCTGATAGAAGAATCAAGGAGACCAAAAGATTCTTTTGGATTAGGTCACACTGAACCAAAGACATCTACTGAGAAAGGAGAATCATCTAAGAATGTTGAAAGGAGGAATGCAAAGACAAAGAACAAAGAACCTATTTTCCACCACTGTGGAAAACCAGGTCATACAACAAACATTTTTCGAAGCAAGAAAGGTAAGTCCAATCCTAAACCTAAGTTCAATGGTTAATATTTTAATTGCAACAAGTTTGGACATAAAGCACATGAATGTTGGGCTGAAGCAAATGATGCACATCCCAAACCAAGATTCAATGGTTATTGTTACAAGTGTCAGAAATATGGTCATAAAACACAAGATTATAGATCCAATGCTAACAGCAATGGACATCTAAGACACAAACAAAAGCACCTAGGAAAGGCAACACTTACAATTGGGATTATAAAACAAGGCAGAGTTGTCATTACTGTGAAGAATATGGACATGCACCTGAAGATTTCTTAAAGACACATTTCAGAGGAAAATCTAAGAGTTGGATGAATGGAAGCCTAGTTTTCTTTAGCTGTTTAAAGATTGGTCACACTAAGAGAGAGTGTAGGACAAGAGTACCTACTCCTACTATTGAGAAAATAAGAGCACAGATGAATCAGACATGGGTAAGGAAAATAGAGCCGAGCAACAGTGAAACTACTGAAGCCGAGGTCACCCAATCCAATGGATTAGGTGATCACACCATCTCTAACTAAGCAATAGAGGTATGTAAGGAACTGCGTTTAAATTTCAAATCTTACATCAGTTCCTAATATGTAAATGTACCAAAGTCCATATTTGCATATGTTGAGATACACAAGGACATGTTTGTGACAAATGTTGAGAATAGTTAACTGCACTATAGGTGCCGAGTTGGTTGGCCGAGTAAGTTTTGTGATGGTTGAGTATGGTAAGCCAAGTGGTACGCAAGTTGCATTAGTCGGCCAATGACAGCTGGTTAGCACTAACCCAATGAGTAGAGCATTTATTGATTACCTACCTTGACCTTTCAAGTCTATATAAGGATGAACCATTTATTCTTCATTTTACCTTGTGATTTTTAGTATTCATAGAGTGATTGAAGAAGTTGAAGAATTGATCTTAGTGAAGTTTGTATCAAAGATCTTGCCAGCATGCCGTCGGCAACCCTAAGGTGAACAATGTGAAGTGCTACTTGCTGAGGTACCCTGTTCTTCATTTTCAAACCCTAATTTCAGAGATTATGGCTGCAAATTCTTCCACACCAGTCAAAGGTATGGAGGAGGAGCTGAAGCAAGTTAAGCTAGTGAGAAGTGATGTGTGTGCACCTCCTAACATTCGAGCCGTTCCTGAAAGCACAATTTTAGGTGATCTGAATAGAGCCCTCTCATCTATTCCACCAAAGGTACTTATGATCCACAATGTTAGATCTTGCTACATTTGGTGAAGTAGGTGATAATGAATTGAGGGAATCCTACAAAAAGTTGTGCGAAAATGGAGTTCTGAAGGATGAATTCAAGCATTTATCTGACAAAGGGTTAACTTGTGCCCTAGATTTTCTGCCAGACTTCAAAGATGAATGGATTAAGGTTGTTCTAAGCTAAGTTCATAATATACATATGTGGCTGGACAATGGACCAGTTAGGATCACTAAAGACATTATTCATCGAGTAACTAGATATCCTGTTGTCAGCGGAAAATGAACGATGAGAGATCAAAGTAAAGAAGATATAGCAGCTAACACAAGAGTTGTCTGGAATAACAGAGGTATGACTATCTCTACAATTGAAGATTTATAACTTGAATTTGGAGTGAGAGTGATTGCACATAAGTTCTATCAGTCGAGCCGACTGGATAGTGTTCCCTGCACAGTTGTGGACCAAGCATGGAAGATAGTTAAAAAGAATCACACCTACGACCTTGCCGAGATGTAGCTGACACAACTAGTCGAGAACCTATTATCGATCAGAAAAGCTAAGAGCTCATCATGTAAGTTTGGTTCTTTACTAGTTTTCATATTCTTCTATGTACAGAAGTCATTTCCTACACTGGGAAATATTGTTTGGAAGAAGGATAGACCTATTAATGTGAAGATTAGTGAATGTATTCAGCAATTAGGCAATAATTTCAATAGTACTAATGGGAAACTACTTTGTGGAATTCAAAAAGAGAATGAGGTTGAGGTCTAGAATTCCTAGTTCACTTGTGGAAAAGCACTATGAGGAGATATGTTTTCTAGTCGACACAGATTACACATATATTCAGGCTGTGACACCTAGGGTATCATGGCTAGAGTCATTTCCCTATGAAGTTAACATTGATGAAACATCAACAGCTATCACATCACTCCTAGTAGAGGAGATTGATACAAAAGCAAAGAGATTTGGAAATTATGATGAAGCTAAGGCAAAGATATCTATGAATCTAAAGGTAGGAACCATGGAGAGAAAGAGGAAAAAGATTGTGAAGAATCTAAAGAAAATGGTTGGATTGCCGAGTGATGAGGAGCTAGAGGATGCACCTCTAGGTATATCTACTGGACAAGGAGAAGATATATCTGAAGAAGAAGAAGAAGAAGAAGAAGTAAGTGAATCTGAAGAAGAGATTCATGTTAAGGAAAAAGGAAAGAAACCAGCAGTAGCCAAGGTAACTAAGCCTAGCCAAGAAAAACCTAAAGTTACCCCTCCCATTGCCAATCATCCAAGGACAAGGGCATCTGCTGCTACATCTCTAGTAGTGCAAACAAAAGTATATGCAAAGAAGGTTGGAGAGAGTAGTTCTGGATCAAAGAATAAATTTGCAACAAAGGCTATGCCAAGCCTACAACTAAAGAGACCAAGAAGGAAACTGCATTTGGATCCAGAAAGTGATGAAGAAAAGACTAAAACTGATGAACCCAACAACATACCAACAACACCATTCAAAAGACCCACTGATATTAATGAGGTATGTGAGAATTTGAGTAATTTTGCAGGGTTATCTAGCTTTAAGTTTATCAAGTATGAGAAATTGAATGTAGAGGATAAGCATAAAGTTCAGGAAGCTCTACTAGATATGATGAGCAATTTCAAGTTAACTCCTATACAGATAGGAAGCAATGTGTCGAGTGAACTATATGATTTTCTATCTAGTAAATGGGAATTTGCACTTACTACTGAGAGACAGATTAGAGAAGGTACATTAGCTAAGGTTATCCCTGAGCTGACTAAGAAATAGAGAGCTAAATTTATTGAGGAATACAAGCATAAATTTCAACCTAAACTCAGAGGGTATGCTATTTTGAAAAATGATATTGAAAGTGTAGTACATCAGAGTACAAGGATATTGAAGGAAATCTTTGGATTGATAGCTCCACAAAAGGAGAAAACTGATGAAGGAACATCTGAGCAAAAGGATAAAGAAGTGGAAACCACCCCTGCACCACAGAAAACAAAAGAACAAATTTCTATTGAGCCTGACAAGACTGAAGCAGAACCAAAAGAACAAATAGATATAGTAAACATTGTTGATCTGACAGCAGATAGTCCAATTGACATCACAATTGATGACTCTAGCAATTTGAATGTCGAGGGTCAGGATGAGTTGAGAGATACAAGTAGAGAATTGCCTATTAAGGCTACTGAGGCTGAAGGAGAGAAGAGTATAGAGAAAACTAAATATAAAGTTGAAGAAAAGGAAGCAGAAAAGGAGAAGACAGATGAACAAGAGGTAGATATACAAAATTCACCTATTTTAGAGATTGTGAAAATAGTTTTAGATAGTGGAGAGGAGATGAGGGATATTGACAATGAGCCTAAGGAACAAGAGGCAGTGCAAGTGTTGGTTGATTTACCACACTCCGCATCATCCACTCCCACTGGACCTAAAACAGGAGGTATGCCTGATCAACAACCAATTTTGACTGAATTGAAAGATGCAATGGTGACTACTACTGAAATAGGAAAAGGTATTGAGGAAACAAAGCTGAGAGTAGCTCACCTAAATTTAAGAGGAGGAAAGTTATGAAGAAGAAGTCTCCCACTCTTGATGTCACATTAGATGAAGTGATTGTGATTCCACCATGGGATCCCAATGTTTTATCTTATGAACAGATTGAGACTCTTCAAGAATTACTCAAGAGGAAGAAAAGGTAGGAAGAAATGAAAAGAGAGCAGAAGCAAAAGCAGGTGTTACATGACATCAAGGATATATTTGTAAAAGCTTTTGACATGGAAGATGAAAATCCTCAAGCTCCTATTCTTGAACAATTAATTCATATTGTGCAGAATTTAAATGATGACAACATTGAATCAAATGAGAAGTTATTGCAATGGTCTGAGAGGAAATCTGGGAACAAAGTACTGGCAAAAATCTTAGGAGAGATTGCGACCAAGCAGGTTGAACTTTCTTCTCTTGTAGAAATTTTGGAGGAAGTTGCAACTAATGTTTATTCTTTGTCTAAGAAGTTATGTGATGTCGATTTCTTCACAAAGGATAATCTACAGGCTATAGAGAAATTGAAATTAGACTTGAAGTCAACTAGGAGTTCACTAAGTATGGATGCTAGCACTAGCTCCTTACATTTTAAAAGATTGACTAATGCACAAAGGAGAATAGCCAAGATCATGGCTGAAGATGGTTGGATAAGGGAAAAATTGATTACTATTTAGACCAACCTGATACCTCATCTGGAGGTAATTTAGAAAGAACTTTCAGCTGCAAAAGGATTGGTTAAGAGAAATGCAGATCTCTCTATTGCAGAAAGTTTAGTGAGTCTAGCTACCGAGATAGAAGTCAAATTAGAGGTTATGAAGTTTGTTAAGGACAGTTGGGACACTGCATTTGCTTCCACCTTACAACTTCATAAACAGTTTTTGGATAAGTACAACTTAACCCCACTTGCAATTAGCGACAAAAATAAGGGGGAATATGACAAAGATACATCATAAGAGGAACAATACAGGTATAATTGCAATTTTTTTTTTTTGAAGGCATGTATACTATGTAAATTTTTGTATGTAGTATGGAGTACATTCCTAGGGGGAGTACATTGTGTACTTAGGAAACATTTTGGATGGAATGAATTGAAATGATAAGTGTCTTTTTGCCACTAATATCAAAGGGGGAGATTGCTAATCCCTAATTTTTGTTGATGTTTAGTGACCAACACTTAGTCATTTACTTAGGTAGTTTTAGTTGGTTATCACTGTGGCCGAGCTAAAACTATTCAAGGCCGAGAAACATTGCCAAGCAAGAATACAGGTTTCTGAGTTACATCATGTCGAGCTGAGTAGAATACTTAAGTGCCGAGCGACAGAGATGTTAAGTGTCGAGCAAGACAGTTTTTGCATACATGTCAAGATTGATTCAAACTTTGAGGTAAAATGTTCAGGCTGACTTGTATGAGCTTTGGGATGACATATGTAAGCATTTAATATTTATCTATGGAGTTATTTATGCATTTAATTATTTTATCCTATGCATGGCATGGAGCCAATCAAAAAATTGGAATGCCTTGGAGGCATAAATATTAGATCTTGATCGTTGATCTAGATCTCGCTAACAGATCCATAAAGACATATAAGATTGCTTCTAACCTGATTATAGAATATACATAGAGAGAAGGGGTTGTGTGTTCATGAGAGATGAACAATGAGTTATTTTGAGAAGAAGCCTAGATCAAGCAAAGTGACAGAGCAGTGAATAGCAGGGAAAAGACATATCAGATTGTGAGATCACAAAAGGTATTGGAAAGAGAAGATTCATCATCAGGATCTGAGTGCATAATGAAGGATCACTACTTGAAGCATTCTAATAGGTGTATCAGGTGAAATATCTTAACAGAGTGGTTCTAATAGACCTACTTTAAATCTCTTAGCCGAGTGATTACTTTATTGTAAGTTGAAATCATTTCACAATGTAGATTGTAATGATCTTTAGTTCTTAACTGAACAGACCTTTAACTAGGTAGATTACATTTTGTAATCAAACTCTTGTAGCCCTAACAGGCAAAATTTATTGCTGTAGTAGTGAAGATTTTGTGGGTGTCATCCCCACCCCAGTTTTACCTATTTGGGTTTCTGGGTTACCAAAATTTTGTGTTATGGGTTATATTTCATGTTGTGGATGCTATCTGATGTTAGGTTAAATTCATATATGTATGAATGTGGATCAATTTGTTTTAAGTGTTTAAGTCTTAAGATCTGATTCACCCTCCCCCTCTTCTCAGTATCTTGCTTTCCCAATATTGTACTTCCAACAAATCCAAGACCAAGAAATCTCACATGAAATCACTGTGGAAAGCAAGGCCATACATCAAATGTATGTAGAGACAAAATGAAAGGTATTCATAAATCTACATCTTCATTCATAGGATTTTGTTATAAATGTAACAGGAAAGGACATAAAGCATATGAATGTAAGTCTGAGATGAAACAACTAGAGAAGGAAACCTACATGGACAAATATGGTCCTACTTGCAAAATGAATGGGCACACAACTCTTGAATGCTGGAAAAGGAAAAGGCAAGCATGGAAGCCAAAAGGTCAAGAAACTACCTATCAATCAAAAAGAGTCAGTAACCAGTATGTATGGGATTACAACACTTGGATAAATTGTACATCATGTGGAAGATTTGGTCACATTGCTTCAAACTGTATGAGACAGTGGACTAGAAAGTCTAGAGGTTGGACTAACCCCGGAATGGCATGCTTACACTATCATAAAGTTGGTCATCTCAAGAAAGACTGCAGAGACCAAATGACAGAGACCAACACATATCCCAATGGAAACACCATTGAAGACATCCGGAGGGAAAGAGACAAAATGTGGAGAAGAGCTTCAAACAATGATGAAGTTGGACCAAGAAATACAAATGGTGACACCCCATCCAATGGATCTGGTGACATCACCACCCCTACCTAAGCAGAACAAGTAAGTATGGAACTGCACCCAAGTTATTATTTTACATCAGTTCCATCATATATTGATTAAATGCCAAATTAGCATAAGAAAGATGCATCATGGTATTACTTGTTAAAATCTGTGATAACTATGCTATCAGACATATATACCAAAATCTGTCGGTACACACTCAAAACTGAGACTGCCTACACTTACTGAGAAGCATCGGTTAAAAGCAAAGTTGCTAGTATAAACCGAGCCTCGTCGGTAACCGAGCAAAGTGAACAAGTGGTTTGCAATACCAAAACTCGTCGGTAAAGGCAAGAGGTATAACGACCAACCAAAATGTCATGTCATCACCAAAGGAAAGTTGAAGTCTTAACTAACGAACTCCATTTTCACACACTGAGGAGTTGGTAAGCATTTATGACGCACCTTTTAGGTCAAACAGCTATAAAAAGGCAACTGGTCAGTCTCATTGTTCGCCACAATTAGAATAGAGCGACGAAGAGCAATTTTTGAGCAGAAATCAACAGGATCACAAAGTGACCACAACTCGACACAGAGCACTCCACATAGATCAGAAATCATTACAGGTGTATAAACAGTAAGTTATACAGAACTGACAACTTTGTTTCATACATTTCACAGAAAACCCTAAAATTAAAAAATGGCCTTGACATCAAGAACTGTGAAATCAAAGAACACAAAGAAGGATGAGTTCAAGCTCATCAAGAATTTGGCATGTGAGGAACCAAACTATAAGATTCACCCTGAGGTTGCCTCACAAACCGATGATGCTCGAGCATTCTCACGAATACCAGCTAGGGTTTTTCTCGTGGAAGACGTACGATCATTTATACACTACAAGATTGTAGAGATAGGAGATTTAGAGGTTGAAGAAGCTAATAAGAAGCTATGCAACGAAGATGGAACACTGAAAGATGAACATAAACATATCAAAGTAAAAGGGCTCACCAATGCCCTAATGTTGCTGAAGGTTTTCAAAACCGAATGGATTCGGTTAGTACTAAGCCGAATGCAAAATCATAAATTTGTTTGGATGAACAAAAGATGATAACCTGAGATGTTATCCATGCGGTCACCAGTTACCCTATAACCAAGAAAGTAAAATCACTGAAGCATCCACCCAAGGCCGAGACCGAGAAGATGACAGGAGCCAAATGGGATGGCAGAGGATTGAAAGTTTCCACCATAACCGATGATGAGATGAAATTCGGTGCATGTGTTCTAGGCTACAAATTATTCCAAGCCAAAAGATTGAACAACATTGCATCTAGTGCAATGGACACAGCGTATAAGATTATGAAGAAGGGAACACAGTTGGACTTATCCGAACTACTATTGAATCAGTTAAAAGATAATTTAAAGACTATCAGGAATGCGAAGTCAAACACATGTAAGTTTGGCTCAATCATAATGTGTATTTTCTTCTACTTTCAAGAAACATTCCCATCGGTAGGAGATGTGAAATGGGATAGCACAAAATCGGTCACCATGCAAATTAGTGAACATATAGCCTCACTGGGAGAAAATTTTGAAACAGTCATGGATGAATACTTTAATGTATTCAAAGATCGAATGCAAAAGAGGGTAAGGATCCCTAAACAACTCATTGAGAAGTATAAAGATGAAATATGTTTCATGGTTGATACAGATCACAGTTACATCAAGCATGTTGTACCAAGGACAACATGGCTTCAACCATTAGAATATGAGATAAACATTGATCTTGCATCTAAGGCAATTTATGCCTTGTTAAATGAACCACTAGATAAGAAACAAACCAAGTTTGGAACATATGAAGAGGCTAAAACAAGAATAAAATTTGGCTTGGTTGTTAAGAAAATTGTCAGGAAAAAGGACAAGATGGTAAAGAACCTCAAGAAAATACTGTCGGCAATAGAGGAAGAAACCGAGCAGAAGGAAGAAACTAAAGGACAGCTACCTATCGGTGAAGCTGAAGAAAAGGATGACTCTGAAGCCATAGAGTTAGATTCACCACCTCCTCCACCAACTAAAAATCCAAGGACCACAACTGCTTCTAGAACAAGAAGCCAAACATCTAAGGATTCAACTCTTTCACCTTTAAAGAAAGGAAAGGTCAGAACATACAAGAGGAAATCTGCCACACCGAAGAGAGGGCAAAACAAAAGAGGAAGGAAGCTCATCAAAACCTGAGAAGATATTGAAGATACAGAGCAAGATGAAGCTATAGAGGCAAAAATGTCAAGATTAAAACTCCAGAGAGAATTGATGACATTTGTAAATCAACTGCAAATTCAGGATCTATCACAGATTCTAAAATTAGAAGATGGTTGAAACTAGATCCCAAAGATCAGAACAAATTTGAAGAGACCATCATAGAAAAAATGTACAAGTTCAAATATGTACCACTAGAGTTTGAAAGCAAAAATGTACCAAGTGAACTCTTGGACAGACTATATGCTAGATGGAGATTCGCTTTGGAGAGTGAGAAGGAAATAAGAGAAAGAGTACTTGTTACTCTCATTCCTCCTGAATCAAAGAAAGAAGAAATTGATGAGATGATGGAGAAACACAAAAAGGAGTTCTCACCGAAGTTGAGAGCCTACATATTTCTTGAAGGGAAGCTTATAGAGCTTGAGCAAGAAAGCCATAAGAAATGAAGTAAAATTATGAACAAACCTACTGAGGAAGAAAGCCCTGACAAAGACCTACAAAAACAAGATGTTGATAAGGCAACTCAAGAACAGGTCTTAATAAAAGATACAGAAGATGACACATCTGTTGAGTTAGACAAGGACGAAGATGACACAACCGGCAATAGAAATATAGATGTTGCAGATGAATCATGGCTAGACACCACAAATGACAACATTATGGATATCAATATCATTGATATTATCGATGACCCAGCAGAGGAAGTTAATAAAGATGAAGATGTCAATGTTGAAAAGGACACAACCAACGAGTAGGACACAATAGTTGATACTACACAGGTGAACATAACAAACAATATGCCAATATTGATACAAGCTATTAATATTCTACAAGAAAAGGACAATTCACCTGAAAAGGATACTCCCAAGGATGCAGGGGAAGAGGAAAAGAAAGACAACACCGATGATCAGAAAAACATCAGAGACACTCAAATCGTAACCGATACTGATAAGGTTACCGAATGAGATTCAAAACAAGAAGATGCAGACACAACATAGAAGAATACAGAAACAAAGAATGATGAAGCTAAGGACACTGATGAAGGAGATAAACCTAAAGATGACACTCCTGAGGAAATTGACAAAGGTGCTACTGACAATGTGAAGGTGAATGTGGAGACGTCTACTGACACCCGACAAGATGAAACCAATACAAAGCAACAAAAAGAAGCACAACATGTAACTTCATCAAGCACAACTGAGAAAGCTGAAAAATTGGCAATGGTACTTCACTCAAGTGCTACACAAAAGAAGAAGAAGAAATCTAAGAAGAATAAGTTGGAAGTCATTTTGGATGAAATTATTGAAATACCAAAATGTGACCCAACTACACTTGATTTTGAAGCATTACAAGAATACGGTGAAATATGCCAAAGGAAGGCATTACAGGAGAAGCTAAGGAAACAACACCAAAACTCCATGGTAATGGAGACAACTAGGGACATCTTGCACCAGATTGTACCCGATGTTGATGTTGATCAAATCAAACCAATTCTTGATCAATTAGCCACTCTCACTGAAGCAATTACCACACAGAACATTGATGCAGAGAAGGCAATTGAAGAGAGAGAAGAGCTCAAGTACCAGCAAAAAATTATTGAGAACATCAGCCAAGAAGTGGTAGTCAACAAGGTAAAGCTGTCAAAATTCATTACTGAATTAGATCCAATTATAACTGAAGCTATTTCCTTGATTCAACAACTGAGCACAATAGAAAAGTTCACTAAAGAGAATAGTGACAACATAGAAAAGTTAGATATAGATCTAGCTAACAGTGCTCAAAGCTTAACCACCAATGGAGACAATTGTTAGAGTAATAGTTTATTTAAATCCTACAACAATGCACTAAAGTTGCATTATGAGAAGATCATTGAGATAAAAAGGTTAAGGTGGGAACCGTGGGAAGCAGAGACACACTTTAGGGAAGAAGTCACCGAGCTCCAAGCTCAACTTCTACCCAATCTTACACTGCTTCAACAATACATTAGTTCAGCTAGGCAACTGATAGAAACCCCTGAGATGTCTGTTGCAGACAACATCTATGATATGCACTCAAAGATCACACTCGAGCATATGGCTCTAGAGAACTTAAAGGAACAATGGGAGAAAATGATGGAAGACTTGAAGTCTTCACACTCCCACCTTTTTTATAAACTATAAGGTATAACCCTTTGCCCTTAATATCAAAAAGGGGGAAAATGATATGTGTATTCATTCATTCAGATGGGCAAATGGTATATGGAAAATGATATGTATATGATATGTATAGATAGTCATGCAGTATACAATACTATACCAACATATACATAGGGGGAGTCATTAAATGACTAAGGATTATATATGTTGTATATACTTAACATTTTGTTAGTATTTTGCACATATCAGTTTTTGATACTAATGTCAAAGGGGGAGATTGA
>MU224534.1:260304-290028 GCA_018584345.1 Thuja plicata
TATATATGATTCCCTTACAACACTAAATCTCAAATAAAAAAATAAAAAAATATTAATTCTTGTAAACCATTGATCATAACCTAAGAACTAAGTTCTTATAAACCATTAGAATAAAATAAAATTAATGCAAACCTACACAATAAATCACTTAAGATATGAAATAGGTAGATGCATGATACTTAAAGAGGAGTGAGCAAAGAGAATATGTCTATTGTGCAACATGAGCATGGTAAAGACAAAAGGACATTTTGTCATGGAATGCTTAGCGTATAATGACATTCGTGTGTCAATTACGAAGATATTTTGAAAATTGACAATTTAAGCACATTGTTTGAAAAAATGAGATTAGAAAAAATTAGCAAACCTATTGAACAAAATTTATTGTCCAACAATAAGATCAAAAGAAAAGATTAGAAACTGTTTTAAGACTTAGGTGCCCTATTATTGAAATATTATATATGTTCTTAGATGGCATAGACTGCTTTGACCTTAAGAGAGGTTATCAAAGATTCATTCATTCTCTGTAGGCATGGTCATACAGCCATCAAATTTAAAACTAAAGTCCAATCTTTCCTCTCGTCCACGTTAACATGATAACGTTGGGGTAATTTGTCTACTCAGTCAGCTGCACAATCGCCATTGAAAACTTCCTCGTGCTTGAAAAATGACAAATGGAGCTAAATGGAATCTTGTGATGAATGCATTAGGAAACCGTGCTTTGTTTTTTAATCTGCAATAATACAAGTATTATAATAGCCAGTGCCGTTGTTTGGGAACCTTCGTATGCTCTTTCCATGAAGCAAACGAGGCGGTGAAATTGATCAAGCGGAACATTTAGTCTAGCAGAATCAAGCCTCATGTACTGTTCTGAAACAGAGATTTGATTTAGTGGATTCTCAAGGACCATCGAAGTCATGGAAGTTCCAGCTTTAATGCGGGCTTTGGAAGCTCGGAGTGATTGCCAGGAAACCGAGTACCACTACAGTCAACAATCTTCACAACCCATGTTAAATTTCGCGAATTACAATGATACATCTGTGTTGCAGCAGGAAAGCAATCAAGCCGAAACAAATCTGTTTGCCCTAACGTCTAAGCTTTCTTGCCTTGGTCAGAAAGCCCAGCAGATGGAGCAATTTTTTCGAAGTCAATCGCCGTCCTCATTAGGGCAAGAAGAGCAGCAGCAACAAGCGAAATTAGCCCTAAATTCGATCCTGGGGGAGGTCATTCTCACATCTGCTTCTATTTTGTCGCAGTGTGAAAGCTTAAGTAATCCACCGAGGGCACCGAAGAAAGAGGGAGAACGGGGAGTAGAAATTCTAGAGATTAATGAAGATGATATTCTGGCAGAGCATACCCATTTCTGCAAGATCTGTGGTAAAGGCTTCAGGCGAGATGGGAATGTACGAATTCATATGCGATCTCATGGGAACCAATATAAAACCCAGGAAGCCCTAATGTCCAACAAGCCCAAGGCAAGCAATTCATATTATTCATGCCCATTTGAGGACTGCAGGCGGAACAAGCGTCATCCCAATTTCAAGCCCTTGAAATCCATGGCCTGCCTGAGGAACCATTACAGAAGAAGCCACTGCGCTAAGATGTATACCTGCAACAAATGCGGAAAGGAGTTTTCTTTTGTGGGTGATCTCAAAACCCATGGAAACAAGTGTGGACACACTACTTGGCGCTGCTCCTGCAACACCACATTTTCTACCAAGGATAAGCTGTTTCGCCATGTCACCTTGTTTCAGGAAGGTCACAAGCCTGTGCTTCCCTCACACACCTCTTCTGCTGCTGCTCCTCTCAATTGGGGAAAACCCTCAATCAATGACAAGAATCCTGATCATTGTGCCCAAGATTTTAATGATTTAATATCAGAAGGTCCATCATCTTTAGCAGAAGGCCCGCCTCCTTATGGCAGTGATGAAGATTTATTGATGTTGAACACAGGATCAGTTGGGATACAACAGAGTGAGTACATGGCCCAGGAGAATGAGTTTGCTTTCTTCAACGAAGATAGAGAGGAGACTGAACTGTATGGATCTCTCTTTTGGTCACATGCAGATCTGCATTGGCCCTAAATGATTTAGGTGGATTTTTTTCATTTTTTTTCCAATAACGTAGGCCGATCAATTTGTTTTTGTACATGTTATATACACGTTAAAATTCTATCGCTATTGAGCTTTCTTTACATGGTTTTTGTATATTGAAAGTTTCTGTCTCAGTTATTGTGACTGTAAAAGCTTTTAAGACTAACAAAATAGAAGTTCTGCCCAATTTTTGCAAGTTGTTATAAATTGTTGGCAATGTCTGAACATATCATATTTGTGTAAGGGGTTTGGTAGAGTGGTTCTAACAACTCAAATGAGACTTTTCTAAAATATGATCAAAATTCACCAGACATCTTAAAAAATAAGAAAGAACGAAAAGCTAATGAATCCAAGGAGGGGGCATTCCACTATTTTCTTAGCAGATACCACAGATGAAATTTCTATGATTTGTTCAGATACATGGTCCCAACTCCCAATATAGGGCATTCCACTATTTTCTTAGCAGATACCACAGATGAAATTTCTATGATTTGTTCAGATACATGGTCCCAACTCCCAATATAGGGATTCACAATATGAAGCTTTAAAAAGAATTATGAAAATAAGACCTCATAGATATCCATTTGGAAAACGTTGTATGCACATCTATCAGGGATTTTGAATCTGCAGGCTTAAATCTGGTTTCAATTATTGTTTCAAGTGCATGTAATTCGCTGCTTTAAATCTCCGAGCTTGTGATTCCCTTAAGAGGATGATCCTGGCAAAGGTTGACATGTTGGGCATTACGCCTGCCATTTTGCCTTTTAAAACTTACCAAGGATTTGTCAAGAAGTTCATTTTGTGCAGTGCACGAGACCAATGTCTTTGAGGCGTCCTTTTCTGAAGGATGTAAACCTTAACAAGAGTATTGTACTGTACACATCCTATAACCATTGCATTCTTTACTACCAGGTTTATGGTTGCTCTTTGTCAAACAATCCATCTTTCCCATGCTTCCATATGCATACATGTTAATCAGGGCAACACAACCATCGACATCAAACACAGCAATCTTGCTTAATTATAATGTTTATAGCTATCCATATCCTGTTCTGATGTTTTGAAGTTCCCCTGTGGCACGTGCTAGAATAATGCAAGATTTGTCGAAATTCGCTTACCATGTGGAATTTAATTGGTTAAAAGTTTCCATCCCCACAGGATGTAGTGCCTACAATAATCTTCCTTTAGTAGTATTAATCACTTCAACTGAGTATTGTAATTGTTTAGAGAATCTCTCTTTGTATAGGCAAGGAAGAGAAGCACCTCTGCATGTGTCCAAATGGATAAAAACATCTTGTCCTTTTGAAACCACTCAAGATTAGTTTGCACAATTAAAGCCAAACTCTTGTCTAAAAACTAATTTCGCATGTTGTCCTTCTTTAGTGTCTAATAGTTACCACTGAATTTGTGTGCCATAGACTTTTGCAGGTGTCTCTGACTATCAAGAGTTCATAAGAAGAGTTTCTCACCAAGAAATTGCAGGGGTAACGCAAAGAAGATTAAACTCAATTTGTATAATCAACACCAAAACCTTCTAAAACCCTCTAGCTGTTCAATACTTCAACAATATGTTATCAGTTGTCTCCTCTTTCTGCAAGAACCTCAACCATGCTTTCACCTTTTATTCTTGAAAGAATACATGGTAAACTCTCCTCTTTCTCCAGAGAGCTACAACCATGCTTTCACATCTAAACAATTGATGTACTGCTAAGCCATTACTTTACCTCTTTTTTGCCACTTAACTCACTTTGTCTGCCTATGATTGCAGATAAGAAATCAACAGGCCACCTCTTCGCTTTTAACAGATTCCCTAGATCCATCTACAGCCCATCAAAAGCACAAACCGATTCCATTGAACCACTTTGTGTAAGATTCTCAATCACTGGATCCTTCAACTCCTCGTGGCACTAGAGCCTTGGTGTTTATCAATCCAACTCGTGGGGTCCAGTTTCGTACTCAAAAGCAAGCTCAAAAACCATACTCCAAATACAGTTTCTATTCGTAAATTTTACTGAACTGGATTATACTAACATCAGTCACTGAGCTTTCTAGTTGGGTACGGTCAGAGTATCCAAGCACAAATTCAATAACAAAATCTTGTTCAAGAATGATTAATTTTACACAGGTAACAATCTTCCCAAGCAGTCTGAGAATATTATTTTGATCTGATGGCATTACTACTGCAAAGGAGTTGGATGTAAGCTGTGAAGAAATGAGGGTATCCAGGATTACCCCGTTATCTGGATAGTTGCTCATGAAGTTTCACTGTTTCAGCCATATCTTGCTAGATGTCTGTGACAAATATGGGATATTGCTGGACTGTAAGATCTTCCTTGGTCAAAAGATTAACAGAGTTAATACACATATAGTCTGCAGAGCGACCAATAATTGTCACAAATACTCTTTTTCTTGTTTTGCTAATTCAGAAAAGGAAGAGATGGAATGCAATCATCTTCAATAAATCTTTTGCAAATGATAAATATATGAAGTTTTGAAAAAGGTACTTCTTAATTAAGCATGATTGCAGGGTTTTCCTTCAATGGTTTATTTGCTAAACCATTCACTGCAGAGGACCATCCTGAACATATGGTGTGTTCAAAGCTTTAATAAGTAAGCTTTCTTAGCTCAAAATATCATCATTTAACAATTTTATCAAAGAATTTGAACATAATCAAGATGTTATGCACCATTAGTTTGAATTTCATCTACTTTCTATCTATGTTGCCATGTGGGGGAATGCAAGAAAGCAACATAGAAAGAATAATGTCTGTGAGGTCTAGTGGTCTAAGGGATCAAGATATACTAAATTAATCTGTTTTCAACTTCTTTTTCATGTTGGTTCTTCTGTAATGAATCTTGAATAAGAAACTCGTTGTTTTGTGAAGTCTTCCTCTTCAAAAAGCTCATTCAAACAACATAGAGACACTTAAATGAGAAAATAGATTTTTCACCAAATTGAAAGGATGAATTTAATTAATTATTTATTTAGCTAATGAATACCTTTAGGACAGGGTGAAAGAAAATTATATAGAGTTTATCAAAAATAGTAAAATCCCTTTTTAAACTATTTTGACTGTATAGATAGCCAAAGAATTTCTTTATGTGCATTTATCTATAATAACCACGCCTAGTTGCTACTATTTTTTTTAAATTTCATTATACCTTCAACATCGTCTTGATCAACCAAGCTACTTTTTCCAATCAAAGAGCTAGTTTCATGACCTTATTCGTCTATAGCAAGGGTAGTAGAGCTCAAACACCGACAAATAAGCTTGCATTATAAGACAAAAACTTAGACCCAAACCTAATTTCCCTTTCTGGGAATCAAAGGTGTCGTAGTTCACATGCCAAAATAGAAAGGCCATCCATACAATTGGTGTGAGATCGATGCCTCAATCATAAATTGAGCTTATGCTCCTAATTTAATCCACATATAATAGTATGATAACCAATTCATTCTAGTCAAATATTCATTCCATGTTAACATCATTTCATGCTAAACCATTATTTTCTCTATTTTATTCCTCCAAACATGTTAAATCGATGCATTTGAACACTCTAGAAAATAGCCTCAAAAGGGTCCATGGGTAATCTTCATTCCCTTTCCTCTTTCCTTCTCTAAAAAAATCTCATTACACTTAATATTCTATATTCCCTCGTAAGAGTTGTTGCTTCCTCCACTTCTTCCCCATTGCTTAGTGATTTGAGGTTTCATTTCTCTATCATTCCTACCTTTGAGTATCTTAGACACATAATGATGGGGAGAGGGGAGGGGCACCATTCCTTAGTAATGGCATAACATATGTACTTTTTTCCCTTAAGGTACCCATTCCTTGACCATCAATATGTCTCCCCCCTGTACTTTGTTTCCATTTGTAAATAAGTATTCCTACAATATGATAGTTGGCAAATTTGCCATCACCCATATTTTTTGTTTCTATTTCTTTGTTATTTTACCTTATTTATTTTTTTGTTCTCATATGAGGGATGTGACTCCCCCTTTGGAATAAGTCAAATCAAATTATTAAAAGGTTGTATTTCTATTTCGCTAATATGTGTATTGAAACCATTCATTACTTCTCCAATAGGTTTTTTCTCTTAATTTGACCGATTTGGAACAATTATAAGATTGAAAAGGTTCATCTTAAAATACACCCTTGGATAGGAAGTTTTGCTAGATATAGTCCTTTATTTTCAATTCATGCATTGAATTTTTGTATAATTGGTGGATATATATGCTACTAGATCAATACATTGAAGTACAATAGATCAAAGACCACTTTTTGTAGTTAAGTACACCTCATATTTCAAATTACTTTAATCAAATTTTAGTTAAGTCCCATGACCACAATCAAGTCGTTCACTATGTGGATTTACAACACATATCATCACTACTCCATTAAACTAACATTATTAAGATTAAAATCAAACAAAGTTTCATTTAATTATCAAAGAATACAAACACAAGTCTTATTGTTCTTTGCAAGATTTTGTCCATCACTTCATAACATATGTGAGCTCATTTTCAAACTCATATCTTATCGGTTTATAATGCTATGCAAATGAGTTGATGCATAAGAATCTTCACCCACATATTGTTCCTTCAATATGTATTTGTATACATATGGATTTACTTATAACATCATTTCTCAATGTAACTTTAACCTATATGGTAGATTTATACATCAAATAGTTCATTGCACGTTTGACTACACTGACAATTATTTAGGTAGTTTAAGCCAACCCATTAAAAAATATAGGCTAAAGTTCTTTGCAATTTAGTTCAATATCTATTCATGTTTTTATCATGAGGAGGATTCTTAATGCTCTTAATTATTGAATGAAAGTTACCACATAAAAGGATGTAAAATCAAATCAAACAATTATCTCAATAAACAAAGATTGCAATACACTTGTAGAGTCTTTATGCAAATCTTCTAAAACATCAAGATCCCTACTTGCAGTCAATGTGAACAAGCAAATGGAAATCATGTAGCCACACATTCCAATCCATGCTTCATTTTTTGATAATTGCAACCTTGAATAGATGCTCAATTAACCTTAGCCAAAGGTTATGAGAGCCAACCTAGCTAACATCAAAATTACTCATGTGCTTGCTTATATAGAATCAAATTTGTACAAAACAATCAAGTGGTATTACATAAATATTGTGTCTAATACCATGAGCTTACAAAACCATGTCCCTCTCCTGACTTTTTGGTATTAAGTTTTCTTAATTATCGCATAGGCTATTATTAGCCGATAGGCTATTATACATAGGGATTTCAACAAAACCTATCTCACGCGTTGAAACCAGACTCAATTTATGGTAATGATAACCCGGTTTTGTTTAATAGTTTTTGATTGCCATAAACAATTGTATCTGTCGGAGATTTTATTTTGTCTTACAGATTTGGATTTGATTTTGATTTTGATTTTTTTCCATTAGCTTCAAATCGAATCAGACTCAGTTTTTGGTATTAAGTTTTCTCAATTAGCCAATAGGCTATTATACATGGGGATTTCAACAAAACCTATCTCACGCATTGAAACCAGACTCAGTTTATGGTAATGATAACCTGCTTTTGTTTAACAGTTTCTGATCGCCATAAACAATTGTATCTCTCGGAGATTTTATTTTTTCTGACAGATTTGGATTTGATTTTGATTTTGATTTTTTTTCCATTAGCTTCAAATCAAATCAGATTTCCTGTATGCAATCAAATCATATCTCTTGACATCAAATCAAATCTTTCGTAGTCAATATTTTCATTTAAATGCTTGTCTCTAGCTCAAGGATCCTAGAATTGTAGATTATCTTTTAACTTGTTGCCCGATAGATTGAAGTAGCAGTTGTACAGAGATTGGTTTGGTTCTATCCCAGAGATGGAAGCATAGCACAAAGTGGATCACTATCATCCTCATAATCATTACAAAGATTAGCTTTGAAGGGAGGGGTGGAGCACCTTCACACAATGTTGTGAGATCTTGATTTATAATCAATCATAACTTCCCTTAGTTAAGCCAACTATGTTGGATTAACACAATGTCATTTGGCTCTACCTATAGTCATATCTGGTGTTCATTTGTACTTGTATATGGTGTCATCGCTGAGTTTTGGATTTTTTTATGTTGGATTTTCTATTTAGTAAACCTAGAGGGAATTACATTTAAATTTCTACTTTTGCATTAAAACTTGGCGAGTTTAATCTTTTGCGTTAGAAAATGTCTGAAATCTTTTGAAATCTGCATCTCAACTATTAGGAATAACAGTCCACAAGATAACTGAGAGGGGGGGTGAGTCAGTTGTGATATAGAATATTAAACTTTAAACTTTATAAACCAAAATTGCAATGCAAATGATAACACAATAAATACCAACACAATAACACAATATTTGTTGTTGAGGAAACCCCGTTAAAGGTAAAACCCCGGTGGGAATTAGCACCCACAAATAATGTACTGAGAGTATAGTACCCCTGTTAAAAGATTTAGCCCTATTAGGAGCTTATTACAACATTACAGTACACAGTCCTTGTTAGGAGACAGACCCTGTTAGGAGTCAAGAAAAGTAGTAGACTCACTGCCCAAAGAAGGTTAAAGCCACCCTCAAGGATTCACAATCCGAACAAGTGTATATAGGAATATACAATCCAGTGAACTGTCTGATAGCAACTGCCTTTGCTTGGTCAGTTCCAATGAAGTATTCTTGTCACAAACTCTGCTCTACATCAAGCAGCCAAACAAGCCTCGCAACTTTCACTTCTCTTCCTTTTCAACCTCTTCCTCTCCCACATCTTTCCAAAAGAAAAGATCACTCATATATACCCTATTACAATAATTCATTAGGTCGGCTAGTTAAGCTTTCCTTATACACAAATAATTAATTAGGTCAGCCAATTAGGCTTTCCCAATATACAAATAATTGTTTAACCCCTTGCTAAGATACACATAGTACCTATAAAAAGTAAACATCAAATACAATCCATCAGTTATACTCCCAGATCTGCAATCCACGCTCACAATTCATATTACACGCTACATGTCTAAAGTCGGCCACAACATAGTTCTCCTCTAGAATACACACCACAACAGATGTCACCAGAATGCTCACGCCAATCGATTAATACCCAACGTTCCTCAATATGTCTTCTGTCACTCAGTAAGCTCGCATCACCTGAAATATCTTTGCCAGTAAGACATACCCAAAACACAGAGATTTGCTCTGTCAAGCATCACAGTTACAATCCAGAAACCAGTCTTCACCAAAACAACTGTAACATCCTCAATATGTAACATAAAGCCAAGCGACCTTAGGAATAAGGTCAAGACACATCCTTCTTCATATAACCAACTTTGATCGTTCTGAAACATCTGTACAGTGTCCGTACACTTCTGCTAGTCAAGTAACTAGTCTATCTTCTTCACACAAATATATGTTGACATCAATGACAAAACATGAATATCAACAACATGATTAGTACCCAAAACTGATATCATCCAACAATCTCCCCCTTTGGCATTGATGGCAACATATGGGAAAATCCATCAACCCAAAACAACTCAAAAATACTTTCTCCTCTCAATACAATCTTCTCAATATCCTCAACACAAATCTCCCCAAAACAATAGGGATTTTCACATAGATTCCTTCCCCCTTTGACATCAATGACAAAGGGTGCCATAACCCATCTGTAATATCTTGTAGCTTTTTCAAATCTTCATGTCCAACAGCCAGGTGCAAGATCACCCAAATGTGCTCTAGTGTTCCTTTGATCACTCCCCCCGAGGAGTAGATCCATACATCGAGTCCAGAAAATATATAGCTCTAAAAGCCACTGGACTGATGCATATCTGCATCAATTAATTATCACAATGAGGGGCTCTAACCTCAAGCATGCTTCTAAGATACTCAAAAGCATCTTTTGGAAAAGATTTTGTAAATATATCTTCTATCTGTTCCTTTGTGCTAATATATTCCAATTTTATTTCTTTCTCTCCTACCTTCTCCCTCAAGAAATGATACTTAATAGAAATATGTTTAGTCTTTGAATGCATTACATGATTCTTTGACATATTCACTGTGCTGGTGTTATCACAATGGATAACCATTGGTTCTTCAAAAATTATTCCAATGTCCTTCAACATTTGTTTCATCCAAACAACTTGTGTGCAATTTATTGCAGCAACAACATTACCTTCCCAATCAGCATCCACATTACCTTCCCAATCAGCATCAGTATAAGCCTATAAAATAAAATCATCTGATTTTTCATACCATAATCCATATTCTGTTGTTTCTTTTAAATATCTGAAAATTCTTTTCACATCAGCAAGATGTGTCTCTTTGGGATTTGCTTGATACCTTGCCACAATACCAACTTCATTGGTAATATCTGTCATCCACATTACCTTCCCAATCAGCATCAATATAAGCCTATAAAATAAAATCATCTG
This sequence comes from Thuja plicata, assembly GCA_018584345.1. Lineage (NCBI taxonomy): Eukaryota > Viridiplantae > Streptophyta > Pinopsida > Cupressales > Cupressaceae > Thuja > Thuja plicata. Next base: position 270,852 of record MU224534.1, read on the forward strand.
ATTTTTCATACCATAATCCATATTCTGTTGTTTCTTTTAAATATCTGAAAATTCTTTTCACATTAGCAAGATGTGTCTCTTTGGGATCTGCTTGATACCTTGCCACAATACCAACTTCATTGGTAATATCTGGTCTAGTGTGAGTTATATATTGTAGACCACCAATCATAGATCTATAATTTGTCTGAACTACACTTTGAGTCTCATCATTACTAGTCAGTTTATGTCCAGTCACCATAGGTGTTCCAACAGGTTTACAATCCTCCATTCCAAACTTCTTCAACATTTCCTTAAGATACTTGGTTTGAGATATAAAAATGCCATTCTTACTCTGATTAATTTGCAAACCAAGAATTTTTTTTATTTCACCAATCATTGACATCTCAAATTCATTTTCCATTTCTTTAGAGAACTTCTTACTCATCTTATCATTGCCTCCAAAAATGATATCATCAACAAAAACTTCTATGATTAAGATTCCATCTTCATCAGTTCTTAAATATAAATTACTGTCTGCACTACCTTTTTTGGAAACCAAGACGAAGTAGATACTTGTCCAGTCTTGCATACCACGGTCTAGGTGCTTGTTTCAGTCCATACAGTGCTTACTTCAGCTTACAAACCATGTCTCCATCCTCTATCAAAGAAAATCCATCAGGTTGCTCATTGTATACTTCTTCTTCCAGATCACCATTCAAGAATGTTGATTTTACATCCATCTGATATACTTTAAAGTCTTTGTGTGCAACATAAGCAAGAAATAATCTCACAGCTTCCAACCTAGCAACATGAGAAAATGTTTCTTCATAGTCTATGCCTTCTTGTGAGTAGTCTTTACATACCAATCTAGCCTTGTTTTTTACCATTGTTCCTTCCTCATCCATCTTATTTGTGAAAACTCATTTAGTTCCTATCAAATTTTTGTTCTCAGGTCTTGGAACCAATTCCCAAGTATTGTTTTTCTTTATCTGTTCAAGTTCTTCTTCCATAGCTTTAGTCAAAGATTCATCTCTACATGCTTCATCAGTAGTCTTCGGCTCAACTTGAGAAATCAAACAAATTTTATCTCTAACTCTAGATCTAGTCATCATACCTTTATTTGCATCACCAATAATTTGATCTTCAGGATGGTTCTTCTTAACATACCTCAGAGTCTTTGGAGTCTCAGTAACTTCATTCACTTCATCTTCAATTTCATTTTCAATCATCAAAGGTTCTTCTGGTTCAGCAATAACCTCTTTCATCTCTGTAATCTGACCACAGTCATACATTCTTTTCTGAATGTGAAACTTTTCATCTATCCTCACATTGGCGCTTTCAATCAACTTCCTCAATCTCAGATTGAAACATTTATATGCTTTATTCTTAGTAGAATAACCAAGAAAAATTCCTTCATCACTTTTAGCATCAAACTTCCCTATCTCATCATCTCTTTTGATATAACATTTACTTCCAAATATTCTGAAATATTTTACAGTAGGTGTATGATCAAACCATAATTCATAAGGAGTCTTGCTTGTACCTTCTCTGATCTGTATTTTGTTCAAGGTGTACATAGCAGTGCCAACTGCTTCTCTCTAATAAACATGTGACACATTTCCTTCCAGCAACATAGTCCTTGCAACATCTAATATAGTTATGTTTCTTCGTTGTGCTATCCCATTCTATTGTGGAGTTCTAGGAGTTGCTGTCTATTTGTATATTCCATGTTCTTCATAGTAGGTATTAAATAAGTCTAATGTAAACTCTCCACCTATGTCTGATCTCAAACATTTTATCTTCAAACCAGATTCATTTTCAACTTTTTTGAATTTGTCAAATGCTTCAGATTTTTCTCTCAAATATGTAACCTACATCATTCTAGAAAAGTCATCAACAAAAAGTATAAAGTACCTTTCACCATAATATGATCTTGTTCTTGTAGGACCACACAGATCTGTATGCACCAGATCCAACTTCCCTTTTGCTAAATAAGATTTTTTTTTTAAAACTGCTTCTGGTCTACTTCCCCATAACACACTCTCTACACATAGTGTTAGATGGCTTTACAATCTTAGGTAGATATCTTACAACATTAGTCATACTCTCCTTCACAATATTATCAAAGTTAACATGAAAAAATCTTCTATTCCATAGCCAACTGTCATCAACCTTCGCAATAAAATAAGTAGCTTCAGATGTATTCGATTTAAATACGTTACCTCTAGGTTTAGTACTAGATGCGATCAAATCTCTTGATTTAACTGTGATAGAGCATTTCCCATTAATGAATTTCAACTGATAACCTCTGGCCACTAACTGTCCAAAACTCAACAAATTATGCTTAATTCCATCAACAAGTAATACATTGTCAGTATTTGTCTTTCCATCCAGAGAAATAGATCCTACTCCAATCATAAGTTTAGGAGTATTGTCACCAAATCTAACAACACCACCATCATATCTTTTCAAACTCACAAATTTATTTTTATCTCCAATCATATGATGTGAACAACCACTGTCTATAACCCATTCAAATTCTTTTCAACACGAGATACTAAGGCTTTTTCCTCATGTATAGGTTCATCATCCTTTATAGAAATAAATCCAATTTCATCATAGCCACCACCATCATCAGAAATACCCTCACTAGCATAATAACATTCCTTGTCTTTAGGATACTTTGATTTGTAAAACTTAGGTTTGTTCTTAGGAACCCTTGTAGGACATCTAGATGCAAAATGACCAATCTTGTTACATGAAAAATATTTCAAAGGTAATTTTCCTTCAGATTTACTCTTCTCTCTTCTAGCGATCAATGCTAGCACTTCATCTAGCTTTCTTTCTTCCTCTTGTATCTGTTCCCATTCCTCAACATAGTCTCCAAGCTCTTCTCTTAGGTCACCATAGCTGGTGCTCGCAATTCAAGATAAGGTCTTTTTGTTCTTATGCACAATTTCCTTGAATGTTGACTCAACTTTAGGTAAAGTATCTCCCAAGTCTGCGGCCTCAAGAGTAGCTAGTTTTCCAATCAACACATCTCTAGTGAAGCTCAGTGTCAAGGGTATAATCTCCTCTATAGCTTGTACTTTGGTTCTATATGCAGGTGTCAAAGATCAGAGTATCTTTGCAATCACTTATTCCTCACTATAAGTACCTCCAAAGTTTCTAATGTCAGTAACCACTTCAATAATTCTCTGTCTATATGCCCTAGTGTTCTCATCTTCTCTCATCTTCAGTGATTTCATCTTTGTCTTCCAACTTTGTATCTTTTCCTGTTTTATAAACTTATCTCCTTCATATAGTGCCTCCAATCTTGTCCAGATCTCATGTGCACAATCTAAGACTTTTACTTCTGTGAATTCACCTTCAGAAAGTGCGCTGATCAATGATTCCCTTGCGACCTTATTACATGAAAATAACTTCTTTTCATATTCAGTAGACTTCTCCAGTTCATCCTCAGTCGCTATCTTTTCATTCTTCTTTGTGATCATCTAGTAGTCAAGTCCCAAACATAGCAAATGTGTTCTCATCTTGTTCTTCAAACTGTCAAAGTTTTCAAGATTAAATTTTGGACTATCGTTCCTATAGTAACTGATCTTCAGGATCACCTCAAGCTGTTAAGCTTTCTCTCTAAGGATCAGTAGCTCTGATACCAATTTTTAGGAATAACAATCCACAAGACAATTGAGAGGGGGGGTGAATCAGTTGTGATATAGAATATTAAACTTTAAACTTTATAAACCAAAACTGCAATGCAAATGACAACATAGTAAATGATGCAGGAGAGCATCTTGGGTCATTGGCAATCCTGTTCAACCAAAAAGATGTTTTTTTTTTTTTAGAAGCTACTCGGGAAATACCTTGCTACTCAGGCTCTGTTCCTTGGTAAATCTTGTTTTTTTCTCGGGTTCTGTTGCTCGAGCATGCTTATTCCTGTCGCTTGGTAATGCTTAGTTCTGTTGCTCGGGTCATATTGCTCGGGCATGCCTGTTTATTTTCTAACACTCGGTTTTCTATTCTGACGCTCGAGTTTCTCTTCTGACGCTCGGGTTCTGTTTCCTGTTTCTCAGGGTGTTCTTTGCCCGAGTCCTTTTGTTGCTCGGTTATGCTCTTACCGATGGTTACTGATTTTCGGTGATCTCTTGCCCGAGATGCTTATTTTGGGAGTTGAATCTTTGGTCGACTTCTTCATTTACTTTCTATTGCTGAATTGATTTGGGATCTCTCATTGGGATCTGTGTGGACCTAAATCTGGGTCTCTCTTATGGATTTGAGCGCCGACATCTTTGGTGGACTCTTGTATATATTCTTTTGTATGTTCTTAGTTTAGGGATCAATCTTAGAGAAAGAAAGAAAATATTTAGATATTGAGATCAAAGGTCTTTGATCTCTGTTGTATGAAGATCTTATTGTAATTCATTTGAATATATGGCCAAAACTGGGAAGGCCTCATTGCCCGACATGTAATGATTTTGATCAAGTTAATATAAAGGGATCTCTACTGTTTCTTCTCTCACTGTGTTATTTGGCTTCCACATTGGTTCTGCAAGATGGTTTAGTAGTTGGGAGTGCCTCTGGCCACATCTCCTTGCCCCTCCTTACGTCAGGTGGTATCAGAGCGTGGTGAGATCTAAGTTCCTTCTTGAAACCCTAACCCTAGTTGGTATTTTTGTGAGGTGGCAGATTGCGATCTGACCTACAATTGTAGAGGGATTCAAGATGGTTCGTGGGAGAGGAAATGCAGATCCAGGTCTAGTTGATATGCTTAGACAGATGGCTGCTAGATTGGAATTTGTTGAGACAACCCAACATAGAGGAAGACATCTTGATGATGCTAGTGGTGATGAAATTGAAGAGGTTCAAGGTGAAGCCGCACCTACACCTGTGATGAATCAGGAAGAAGAGAGGTTCCTAAGAGCTTTAACAAGTTTGAAATCCACACCTCAGTTTAATCCTCCTGAGTATAGTGGAAAATTGGATTCTGATGAATTGAATGACATGATAACTAAGATGGAAAAGTATTTTGAATATGAGAATGTGGCAGAGGATAAGAAGGTGAAGATTGCAAGCACAAAATTGAAAGGACATGCATCCTTATGGTGGGAACATCTGAAATTGGATCAGAAGAAGAAAGGTAAAGATAAAATCAAGGTATGGGACAAGATGGTAAACAAATTGAAAGGCAAATTTCTACCTTGTGATTATCATATTAACCTAATCCGATGAATGCAAAGTTTGAAGCAGAAAGACAAATCAGTGAAAGACTACACTGAGGAATTCTACAAATTGGACATCAGATCTGGACATGTTGAAGATGAAGTGGATAGAGTAGCAAGGTACCTGAATGGCTTGAGAAGTTCTATATAGGATGAAATCAGTTTGGTCAAGATGGAAAGCATTGAGGAGGCATACCGAATTTCCCTAAAAGCCGAGGAAAAGTTGAACAGAAGATATGAACAAAGACAAAGAGGTAGAGGAGGTAAATTTCCTAGAGGAAGAGGTAGATCTCATGGTGAGAACAGTAGATCTGAACTAGACAAGTCAATTTCAGACACATCTCAAGATAAAGGAAAGACTGAATGGAAAGGTGGAAATTCATACCGAGGAAGAGGTAATTACTCCAGAGGTGGTTATAGAAGAAAAGGATTCCAAATTACTTGTTACAATTGTGGTGAAGAAGGACATAAATCCTTTGAATGTACACATGCAAGCAAGAAAGGTAGTAGTAGCACAAATGCATTGGTGCAAGAGGATTCACCAAATGAAGCTGAGAAGGAAGGAAATTTCATGATCCAAAGGATACTATGGAGTGAGAAGGATAAGCAAGATCCGATTAGGAAAATTTTATTCAAGACCAAATGTAGAGTTGCAGATAAACTTTGGAAAGTGATTGTTGACAGTGGAAGCTCGTAGAATCTGGCATCTGAAGAAATGGTTGCAAATTTGTAGTTGGAGAGGATGAAACATCTGAAACCCTATTAGATCTCATGGATCAAGGATGATCATACATTAATGGTAAGTGAACAATGTTTTGTGAATCTGAAAATTTAGAAAGTACTATGATAAAGTGTTGTGTGATATTATGCCTATGGATTGTTGTCATATTTTGTTGGGTAGACCTTGGCAATACGATAGACATGCTATACATGATGGGAGATTGAATAGATACTCTATTTAGGTTGATGGTAAGAATCAAGTTTTGTTACCTTTGGTTGAATAATATGTTGGTGAGATATGTACATCTGTGAAAGTTTTTCTAATGGAAGGTAGACAGTTTGTTAAAGATTTGAAAAGAAATGATATTTGTTATGCTTTGATTCCTAACAAACCCAGTAAGAATACAGAGGATGACATTCCTGCAGAAGTTGGAAAGTTGCTCACTGAGTACAAGGAGATAGTTTTAGATAATGTACTTGATGGTTTTCCACCAATGAGAGATATCAGTCATTGTATGGATCTGATTCCTGGAGCTAGTTTACCGAACAAAGCACCCCATCGGTTAACACCGACCGAGAATGGAGAGTTTAACCAACAAGTTCATGAATTGTTTAACAAAGGCTTGATCCGAGAAAGTTTGAGTCCATGTGCAGTACCTATTGTATTAGAACCTAAGAAGAATGGAGAATGGCGAATGTGCACTGATTCCCAAGAAATCAATAAGATCATAGTAAAATATAGGTTTCTTATACCGAGAATGGATGACATAATGGATTGTTTGAGTGGAGCAATATATTTCACCGAAATTGATTTGAAGAGTGGATATCATCATATCAGAATCAAAGAAGGTAATGAATGGAAGACTTCTTTCAAAACAAAGGAAGGTTTGTATGAGTGGTTGGTTATGCCCTTTGGATAACTAATGCACCAAGTACATTTATGAGGTTAATGAATGAAGTTCTGAATAAATTCTTGAATAAATGTGTGATTGTATATTTGGATGATATTTTGATATTCAGTAAGACTAGAGAAGAGCATATGATGCATATAAGGAAAGTGTTACAGAGATTGAAAGAAGAAAAGTTGCTGATAAATCTAAAGAAGTGTTCCTTCATGAAAGAATAACTGGTGTATTTGAGATTTGTGATTTCATCTGATGGTTTGAACATGGATCCTGAGAAGGTTGAAGCTATATTGAGTTAGCCTACACCTGAAAATGTCACTGGGGTAAGATCATTTCATGGATTGGCAAGTTTTTACAGGAAGTTTATCATAAATTTTAGTTCTATTTGTAATGCTATGACTGAGACAATGAGAGGAGACAAAAGGGAATTCAATTGGACACATGGAGCTGGTAAGTGTTTTGAAGATTTGAAGCTTAAGGTTGATGAATTCCCTGTGTTAGCCTTAACCTGATTTCAATAAGGTATTTCAAGTTGAATGTGATGCAAGTGGAAGTGCAATTGGAGTTGTGTTGACTCAAGAAGGTAAACCTGTTTCTTTCTTTAGTGAAAAGTTGAATGATGCAAAAAAGAAATATTTTGTCTATGATCAGGAGTTCTATGCTATTGTTCAAGATATGAAGAAGTGGAGACATTATTTGACGCCAAATGAATTTGTGTTGTATACTGATCATAAGGCTTTACAATATTTAGGTAGTCAAAATAAGTTGAATAAGAGACATATGAAATGGGTAGAGTATTTGTAGAGCTTTACATTTATGATTAAGCATAAGAGTGGAGTTTCTAATAGAGTTGCTGATGCATTGAGTAGAAGAAGATCTTTGTTGACTGAAATGAGAATTGAGGTTCTTGGTTTTGATGACATGAAGAATTTGTATGAAAGTGATCCTGATTTTTCAGAGCAGTGGAGAGTGTGCAGAGCACCTAATTCAAATCAATCAAGTAAGTATGAATATTATTTCATTCAGGAAAATATGTTGTTCAAAGGTATTCAGTTGTGTATACCAAGAAGATCAATGAGAACTAATTTGATAAAAGAGAAACATAGTAGTGGATTGGCTGGACACTTTAGTATTGATAAGACATTGAGTTTGCTGAAGGAGAGGTATTTTTGGCCTCAGTTGTATAAGGATGTTTAGAAGTTTGTAAGAAGTTGGGGAGTTTGTCAAGTTGCAAAGGGAGTAAGTCAGAATAATGGTTTGTATACACCTATTACAGTTCCTGAGAAACCTTGGAATGATATCAGCATGGATTTTGTTCTTGGCTTACCTAGGACAGAAAGATGTAATGATTCTATATTTGTTGTTGTGGATAGATTTTCTAAGATGACACATTTCATACCATGTAAGAAAACATTAGATGCACTACACATAGCAAATCTTTTCTTTAAGGAAATTGTCAGATTACATGGATTACCAAGGAGTATCATCTCTGACCGAGACAGTAATTTTGTTAGCTATTTTTGGAGAACACTTTGGAAGAATTTGGATACTGAGTTGAAGTTTATCTCTACATTTCATCCACAGACTGATGGAAAAAAAGAGGTTGTAAACCGAAGTTTGGGTAATTTGCGATGCTTAGTTGGAGACACACCAAGAAATTGGGATTTGATGTTGGCACAAGAAGAATTTGCATACAACAGTTCAGTGAATAGAAGTACTGGAAAGACACCTTTTGAGATTGTTCATAGCACACAACCAAGAGGTATATCAGAATTGAGAGATATTGTTGGAGAAGATAAAAGAAGTGCATAAGCAAAGGAATTTGCAGAATTTATGAAGACATTACATGAAGATGTAAAACAGAAGCTGTAGAAAAGTAATCATAAATAAAAAGATAGTGTAGAAAGATCAAGAAGACATAAAACATTTGAAGTTGGTGATGTTTCATTTTAAGAAAGACAAATTTCCTATTGGAACATATGGTAAACTGAAGATGAAGAAATTTGGTCCTTGCAAAATACTGAGAAGATTCGATAGTGGAAATGCTTATGAAGTTGAATTACCTGATGACATGGATATATCACCTATATTCAATATTTTAGACTTGTATGAATTTCATGAACCTAATGAAGAAGTGACGGTATCAAGTGATTATCCTAAGAAGCAGATAGAGGAAGTTGAAAAGATTTTGATACAAATAGTTGGCAGAAGCGCAAGAGGAAAGGAATACATGGAATATCTGGTAAAGTGGAAGAACATTCTGATTAAGGACTCATCTTGGATTTCTCAATCTAAGTTGGATTCATTTCAGGTTGGACCTGATACATGATTCGGGGAATCATTTCTTGTAACCCTAGGTATCTGATGCAGGAGCATCTTGGGTCATTGGCAATCCTGCTCAACCAAAAATATGTTTGTTTTTGTTTAGAAGCTTCTTGGAAATACCCTGCTACTCAGGATCTGTTGCTTGGTAAAGCTTGTCTATTTCTCAGGTCCTGTTGCTCGGGCATACTTATTCCTATTGCTCGGTAATGCTTAGTTCTGTTGCTCGGGTCCTGTTGCTCGGGCATGCGTGTTTATTTTATGACGCTCGGGTTTCTATTTTGATGCTCGGGTTTCTCTTATGACGCTCAAGTTCTATTTCCTGTTGCTCAGGGTGTTTTTTTCCCAAGTCCTTCTGTTGTTCGGTTATTCTCTTACCGACGGTTACTGATTTTTGGTGATCTCTTTCCCGAGATGCTTATTTTGGGAGTTGGATCTTTGACTGACTTCTTCATTTAATTTTTGTTGTTGAATTGATTTGGGATCTATGTGGACCTAAATTTGGGTCTCTCTTATCAATTTGAGCGCCGACCTCTTTGGTGGACTCTTGTATATATTCTTTTGTATGTTTTTAGTTTAGGGATCAATCTTAGAGCAAGAAAGAAAATGTTTAGATATTGAGATCAAAGGTCTGTGATCTCTGTTGTATGAAGATCTTATTGTAATTCATTTGAATATATGGCCGAAACCGGGAAGGCCTCACAACCTGACATGTAATGATTTTGATCAAGTTAATATAAAGTGATCTCTGTTGTTTCTTCTCTCACTTTTTTGTTTGGCTTCCGCATTGGTTCTGCAAGGTGTTTTAGTAGTTGAAAGTGCCTTTGGCCCCATCTCCTTGCCCCTCCTTGTGTCAGTAAATTCCAACACAATAACACAATATTTGTTGTCGAGGAAACCTTGTTATAGGTAAAACTCTTGTGGGAATTAGCACCCATAAATAATGTATTGAGAGTATAGCATCCCTGTTAAAAGATTCATCCCTATTAGGAGCTTATTACAACATTACAGTACACAGTCCCTGTTAGGAGTCAAGAAAAGTAGTAGGCTCACTGCCTATGCACACTTCCCAAAGAAGGTTAAAGCCACCCTCAAGGATTCACAATCCGAACAAGTTTATATAGGAATATACAATCTAGTGAACTATCTGATATCAACTGTCTTTGCTTGGTTAGTTCCAATGAAGTATTCTTGTCACAAAGTCTACTCTACATCCAACAGCCAAACAAGCCTCGCAACTTTCACTTCTCTTCCTTTTCAATCTCTTCCTCTCCCACATCTCTCCAAAAGAAAAGATCACTCATATATACCCCATTACAATAATTCATTAGGTTGGCCAGTTAAGCTTTCTTAATACACACATAATTAATTAGGTCGGCCAATTAGGCTTTCCCAATATACAAATAGTTGTTTAACCCCTTGCTAAGATACACATGGTACCTATAACAAGTAAACATCAAATACAATCCATCATTTATACTCCCCGATCCGCAATCTACGCTCATAATTCATATTACACGCTATATGTCTGAAGTCAGCCACAAAATAGGTCTCCTCCAAAATACACGTCATAGATGACATCACTATAATGCTCATGTCAATCGATCAATACCCAATGTTCCTCAATATGTCCTTTGTCACTCAGTAAGCTTGCATCACCTGAAATATCTTTTCCAGTAAGATATACCCAAAACACAAAGATCTGCTCTGTCAAGCATCACAATTACAATCCAGAAACCAGCCTTCACCAAAACAACTATAACATCCTCAATATGTAACATAAATCATAGCGACCTTAGGAATAAGGTCAACACACATATTTCTTCATATAACCAACTTTGATCATTCTGAAACATCCGTACAGTGTCCGTACACTTTTGCCAGTCAAGTAACCAGTCTGTCTTCTTCACAGAAACATATGTTGACATCAGTGATAAAACATGAATATCAACAGCATGATCAATACCCAAAACTGATATTGGTTTGGTTCTATCCTAGAGATGGAAGCATAGCACAGAGTGGATCACTATCATCCTCATAATCATTACAAATATTAGCTTTGAAGGGAGGGGTGGAGCACCTACACATAGTGCTGTGAGATCTTGATTCGTAATCAATATAACTTCCCTTAGTTAAGCTGACTATGTTGGATTAACACAATGTCATTTGGTTCTACCTATAGTCATATCCGGTGTTCATTTGTACTTGTATCTGGTATCATTGCCGAGTTTTGGATTTTTTATGTTGGATTTTCTATTTAGTAAACCTAGAGGGAATTACATTTAAATTTCTAATTTTGCATTAAAACTTGGCGAGTTTAATATTTTGCATTAGGAAATGTCTGAAATCTTTTGAAATCTACATCTCAACATGGTCTTTGGCATTAGGAATTGTCGGCACATTTTTGGTGTTGTCTAACCTAGTATATGTTAGCTTGACCTTTTTTTTAAGCTACCGACCTCCAAATATATGTTTATAGTTTGTCCCTCTAGTATCAATCTGATGGACTTTGTCAATATAAAAAAATAACAATATTCAAATTGATTTTGGAAGAGTAGACAAGGCACACAAAATGTTTGATAGAATGCCTTAAAGAGATGTCATCCCTTGGAGTGCAATTATTTTTGGATATGTGTAAAATGGAGTTGTTGAAAAGGCTTTAGAAACTTTCAAACAAATAGGATTGGTTGTTGTCAAGCCAAATTCCACAACCCTTACCATCATCTTTCCTACCTATGATAAAATAGGGGCTTTGGAACAGGGTATGGACATCCATCAAAGCATAAATAATAGAGACATTTTGTCATATGTAGTTGCAACTTCCCTAGTAGACATGTATGGAAAATGTGGAAGCATAGACAAGGCATATGAACTATTTGACATAATGACTGAAAAAGATATCATCTCATGGAATGTAATGATTGTTGGATATACACAAAATAGATTTGTTGAAAGGCTTTAGAAACTTTCAATCAAATGCAATTAACAGGTGGGGAGACAAACTTGACAACCTTTGCCAACATCCTCCCCACTTGTGCCAAATAAGGAAATTTGAAACAGGGTATGAACATCCATCAGACCAGAACATAATGAAAGGGGGATTTTTGGAAGATATTCTAATTGGAAATGATCTGATATACATGTATGAACAATGTGGAAGCATACACAAGGCACATGAACTACCTCCACTACACTATAATCTAAGGACTCTTGTCACCTGATACGTAGCAGTAAAAAATGATTTATCGGCCAGAAACATTGTCATATTATTACAAGTTGTAAATAGAACTAGCATCTAAAGTCGTACCAAGGTTTTCAAAACCCATGAGATACAAGAATGAAAATTTAAACATTGGATAAAGGCTTGGTCATTGAAAAATTAATAGGAGAGTTATTAATCTCTCTATCCATTCTATTGGATGTTCAAAGGTTGCCTCACTGGCTGTCCACAAAATTACATTTGCAGAATCGAAGGTCACTTTATCCTTCTCCAATAAATTGTTTCTTGCATGGGAATTCTGGTAATTCACTCAATCTTGTAGATCTGTTCTTTTATATTTTTTATTTGTTAAGTGCTAAGCCAAAGCAAATGTATGAAGAAAGCCATATTGTAGAATATGGAGTTTAACGATAGAAGGAATTTGGACAGTGGTGACATGGAGGTTTGGAATGTTAGGAATAACATTCCACCAACACAACTGGGGGGGGAGGGGGTGAATCAGTTGTGAGACAGATTATTAAACATTAAACGTTATAAACCAAATCTTTAAATACAAATGATAACACAGTAAATGCAACACCATAACACAATCCTTTGTTGTCGAGGAAACCTTGTTAAAGGTAAAACCCCGGTGGGAATTAGCACCCACAAATAATGTACTGAGAATAGTATCCCTGCTAAAAAATTTAGCCCTATTAGGATCTTATTAATGCATCACAGTACATAGTCCCTGTTAAAGGACAAACCTTGTTAGGAGTCAAGAGTAACAATAGGCTCACTACCCAGGCACACTTCCTAAAGAAGGTAAAATCCACCCTCAGGACTTATTGTCTGAAACACAAGTGTATATAAGAAATAGTCAATCCAGTGAACTGTCTGATAGAAACTATCTTTGCTTGATCAGTTACAATGAAGTCTCTTAATCACATCCTCTGCTCTACATCTAGAAGACTTCGCATAAACAAGCTCGCATCTTCCACACTTCATTGTTCCCACTCTTCCATAAAGGAAAGCAATCTTTCTTTTATACAGATTTAGAATAAGAAAATAGGTCGGCCAATTAAGACTTCCACAATGCACAAATAATTACTTAACCCCTTGCTAAGATACACACAGTACCTATAACAAGTAAACATTAATTACAATTCATCAAATATAATCTAAGATTCGTAGTCCACACTCGCACTCCACAATACATGCTACATCTCTGAAGTCGGCCTCAATTAGGTCTTCTCCAGAACACACGCCACAGTTGACATCACCAAGAGTCCTGAAACCAAAGAATCATAACAAACATTCCTCAACATGTCTCCTGAAATTCTCCAAGCTCACATATCATGAATCTTTACTGCACACAAATTATCCTCAAAACATAGAGACTAACTCTATCAAAGATCACTGTCACAGTCTAGTACCAAGTCTTCACTAAAACATATGTAACTCACTCCATCTGCAATAGTAAGCCATGCAACCTTAGACATAAGATCACAACACATCCCTGTACACATCACCATATTCTCTTGTTCTGAAACAACCATACAATACCCGTACACTTTTGTTAGTCATCAAGCACCAGTCTATTCTTCCTTCATAGAAACATATGTTGACATTAGTGACAAAACATAAATGCCAACAACAACAACATAAACCAATTCCAACATGAAAGGGTGTGAAAGAACAAATTTAAAAAAATGGTTTAACAATCTAAGGTAATATGTCTTGCCTAGCTTCAAAATTGTGTTGAGAATATTAACTCTGAATTAGTTTTTTGGTCAGAATTCTTTTTCTTTGGAGTATTTTTAATACCCAGTGTTTAATACATTGTCAAAGTGGAACCAAGGTAAGAGTTATCATGTTGTATTCTAGGGTCACTTAGAGTTCAAGAATCACAAGCTTGGGATATTGAGACACTGTCAAAAGTGTAACAAAATAAATTATGTCGTATGCTAGAGCCGGTGGAGGGTCACTTAAAGTTCAATAAGCACAAACTTCTAATTTTTTTATTTTCTCAATCGAAGAATGTCACATGGGAGAATTATATGGATATGGGAGAAGGACCAACCAATCTCCATAATAGATTATCAGCCCAGTATTTAGTGGCTTGAAGATACTTGCATGAGTGTGTCAAAGAAGGTGAAATCTTGATGGAATAATGGTGATGATCGCAACCTTCTGTTTCGAAGAATTTTCCTCTTAATAAATACATTTATGTTGAGAGTCAATATTTCTTTACCACCATCCTCAAACATTGCTAGAATTGTAGACATTCATCACCTACTGTGTACTAATCAATTCATCAACAAACTTCATGGTAGAATAACAGTGGAATTCGGTCGTTTGCATTCGCTGATAAGACAAATCTTTATAATGGAGACAACAAATCTTTACAAGATAAGTGAAATGCATTGTAATAGCTTTTGATAAATATGGAGGAAGATGGTGGGTTTTTTCATTAAACAAGTTTATGTACCCTTAAAAGGGAATTAATACAGAGTAGGATAAATAGAGTGTTATTGTCATGCTTGTTAAAGGGATAAATCTTGTTCTTGTGATGGTAATTTGCCCTCCTAAATCCATTGAAAAGATTCATAACCATATTTACATGCTAAAAGGGGTAGAAAAATAGGAGATCATCAAGGGAAATGAAACTATTCTCGTGTCCATGCAGATTGTCAATTGCATATCATGGTGGGAAATGAAACTATTGTTGTGTTCATGCAAACTGAGAAGCTAGAAGAATGTGTTATTGACAAGGAGAAAGTAAAGTAATCGTGAACTTAATAAGTGAGTTGATTAATGATACAGGGATCCTATGGTCGTGTACTCATCTAATTCTTGATTGATGGTTAAATGATCAAAATAAGATTCTTATTGATGAAGACAATCCAACATTTAAGGAGATTAAGTAAACTTTGGTAGAGCCAAAATAAGTGCAAAAGCTCAATTCACCAATACATAAAAAGAAAAAAAAAATGCAAATTAATGGAAGGATTTTACAAGTTCTCGAATATTTCAAACCTAAAACCTTGGAAGTGGTACTAAACGAAAGACATAGAAGGGTAAAAATAAATGAATGAGGAAGAAGATTACTCCCCAAATAAGTGGGTATTTTAGAAAATCTGTGTGTAAAAGATGTTGGCGAGTTCTTGTCATTTGAAAAAATAATTGTGTTAGATTATTCCATGTCAAAGTAGGTAAGATAATTTGAAATGAAAGGGAAAAAATCATATTATTCTTGGAAGTAAATTGGGAAGAACAAAAACTTGTTTGAACCAAATGACTTACTATTGTGTTTTTTAGTAAAAATGTTATTTGTAAACATTTTGGAGTCAATGTCAATAGGAACTCTATGATGAATTCATCATTCATGAATCCATTTTCATTTAGGTGTGAGTATTTTCATTGAGTGTTCCATAAGATCATTTCAATTAGCTTCACTATTTTTCATTTATTAGATATTCATTGTGTGAGTTATCAAATGTGTCTTCAAGTAGTAGTAGAATGAAGTAATACTTCAACAAGTAATACTTCAACTTAACTTTGAAAGTTATTGGTAATGCACTAATAAAGCATCTATTTAATCAATTATACTTAATTTGTTTTATTGATATGAGATAGTTTTAGAAATGAAAATTACTCAATGTTTGTTCTTTAACAAATCCTCAAGGATATGATGTTTTAAACCTTAAAAATATTAACATGAAATTACAAAAATATTTGTAGGGTTTCAAGAAACCATTTGTGTCATTCTAAATGAATCATATTTATCATTCTAATTGAATTATCTCTTGGTGATTGTGTAAAATTGTGCAATATATGTTGGCATAACTGATACAGAGTTATGTAGTGTATGGGTTTGATGTTGAACTAATGATAGGTTGATCAGTTATGATGTTGACATTGATGTCAACTTAGTGTTTGTTGGTTGACTATGTACCTACTATGCTAATGTATGTTCAAGAGATTAAATTCTGAGTTGTAGAGAGAATTGGAGTGTGAGATCATACATGAATACTAAGTGATGTCTCTAGATGCTATATCTACGACTGGAAAGATTGATCTTATGTATTGAGTGAGTTATGATTGATTGAAGGTTGACAGTTTAACATGAAGGACATGATGTTGCAAAAGAAGAATGATTTGATGATTTTGTCAACTATGTTTGGATTCAGATGTTGTGGTAATAATATGTGTATCTTGCATATGTCATGAGGTTGTGGTTACCACCACATCATTTTTTGATGATAGGAAGGAAAATTTTCAAGTGACAAAAGGTTTTTCAACAAAGAGTTTAAGGTGTTCTTTAGAACAGTCAATCAAATCCTTGACTAGTGATCGTGCACTGTGTTGTCATGAGTGATTACGTGTTCCCGAGATCATGGTGATAATGAAGATCAACAAGGATTGATGAGTTCGCACGTTTGTCATTGGATTTATTGGAGGTTGTGCAAGAATATTGAAGAATGTATTTTGGTTTGACTTTTATTTGTCAAATCGATGTGTGACGAATTAGAAGGCCGACCTAAGTTTGTTAGAACTTTTTCTATATTTGTAATACATTTTAGGGATTTATCATTGAGTGGGAAAGATTGTAAAACATTTTGTAAGGCAGTTAATTACCCTAATGAGCTTGTATTGTATAGATATGTAAAATGATGAAATATACAAGTGTAGATCATGGATGCAGAGGTGAGATCAAGAAGAGGAAGAAAAGAGAAGTGTGTCTACATGTTTAGTAGAGATTGATCTTGAACTAGATATGTATTAGAAAAAATTGCTATTTTCTCAGATCATTTACTTGTTGATTCCTAACAGCTTCATCAAGCTAAATCTCTTAACTAGGTAGATCCTAACAGGTCTGAATTGTAAATCCTTTAATAGGGTGACTCTTTAATTAGGGTTTGAAATTCTTTAATCAGGTTACTCCTAACATGGTAGAGCTCCTAATAGGGATAGAGGTAAATCCCTTGACCGGGTGACTCCTAACAGGGTCTTTCTCTTAACTGAGCATTATTGTAATCTTTTAACAGGGATAAGCTCTTAACCGGGCGTACTACAGAAGAGTGCATATTTTAGTGGGTTCCATCCCCTAACATGGTTTTTCCCAGTTGGGTTTCCATGATAAAAACTTTGGTGTTATTGTGTTGCATGATTGTGGATGTTTATTCTGTTAAGAATGAGAACACTGAGAGGGGGGGGGGGGGAATCANGAGAGGGGGGGGGGGTGAATCAATGTTCAACAATTAATAATTTTCTACTTCTTGAAACTTAGCCCAATTACTTAAATACTGAAAATGAATAGAAAAACATATAAAACTATAACACATAACATGAGATATGTTTATGGGGGAACCTTGGCCAGAGTAAAACCCCGGTGGGAATCAGTACCCACAAATAATTGCACTAGTCTTATGAATTTGTTAGAGTTCCTTTGCCCTGTTAGGAGCAGTCATTACAATGCTGAGTAGAATGACCCTGTTAGGAGTCTACAAACCCTATTAAATGTGGATGGCACACTGCCAGAGCTCATTTCTCAAAGAAGAAGGCTACGACCTCCTGAATATTAGATACACACTATATCTGGAAAGGTGAATTGTTGTTATGACACTGTTGTCTGATTAGTTCCTTTTGTGCGCTTTAACTCTAACATCTGGTAGAGATTTATCTCATACTGAATATACTTCTTCTCTTATGAATCTATCTGTTCATTTTGTATTCCTTACAATCCTTCTCCATACAAAAATGCATGTCAAGGATATATACATGTCTTAATAGACGCAACCAAAACTAAGACTGAGTCGGCCTAAAACCAACACACACAATGCTTTCAAATTAACTGGCTTAAGCGTGTTTACAAAATTGATAATGACATGATTACAAAACTATTACAATAGGTGCATAGCCTTAACAAAATAAAATGATATACGCTAATAAAAAACTTGTTGTCGCCTCTATGCTCTATTTTGTTGAACTACTAGTGACATTTAGACTTATTGTAACTTCGTGATACTGTCACATCTGATCTTGCATGTTTAGACTAAGCACACCAACATACCAAAAAGTTTATATCCAAGGGCGCATACCATAACTCGATCATACTCATGTGTGCAGATGCTCTGATCATCAAGTGTATCACTATCTGCATTATCTTCTATACTTAGTCAAAATATGAACTTCAAATTTTGTGAACTGACTGTCAAAACTCCATATGACTTTGTTTCCATAATGCCAAGACAAAACTAGTCATATAAACATAGTAAAGTCAACTTGCCAACATATTCTTCTTTCTTAATTTTTTTATACAATGAATGTTTGTTGATGCAAGTGGTTGAATGGTCAATGAAAAGGTGGAATTATTAGATTATTGATTCACCCCCCTCTCGGTAATCTTGGACCTGATAATACTAACAATTGGTGTATGCACCCTAAAATGGTCGCCTAGACTTTGGGCCCCATTTATTATTTTATAAATTTATCAAATTTCTGAATCAATGCTTTGGAATATTTTCAATTCAAATCAATTTCCTTGATCAAATTGTAATTAATTCAATTATTTCAATATTTCCTAAGGTTTGACCATTTTTATTTAATTAAAAGATTTAATCTCCCTTTTAATTAAATAAAATTTATCTTATTTAATTAAAAGATTTAACCTCCCTTTTAATTAAATAAAATTCCTCTTATTTAATTAAATTCAATTTCCCCCATTTAATTAAATAAAATTCTTCTAATTTATTTAGTTGAAAGAAAAACACCTCTTTTGATTAAATAAATAAAAATCCCCACTTAAAGCACTTTATTTGTTGAAAAAG
>MU224534.1:305264-328328 GCA_018584345.1 Thuja plicata
CCCAAACCAAGGTATGCATATGGGGATTCACTAATGTACTAATCTAGGTAGGTGGACAACCATTCCCAATTTGACATGTCATGGCCTTAAGTACAAAACACAAGTGTCAAATGACACACACAACATTCACACATCACTAGGCCATGTCATATCCACTTAGGCAAAACTCAAAAGAAAATAAGAAATACATTTAAGGACTACATTTCTAAAATCAACCAAATACATTTACGAATTAAATCACGATACAACGAGGTCTTGTCTCTCATTAGACGCAACCTTGGATCAAACTGAGTTCACATATTCCTTTGTTTGGTTCCCCGGATAAAATACCATGGTCTCATTCCTACACACTCAATTAAAATATCAGTAGTCCGAGGAGATAAATATACATCATAAGGAAATAAGCAATATTCGAAACTTAAGGAAAACATCAACATACTAAATTTATTATTTAAGATCACAAGAATATAATAATTTTATTTTAAGCATTTAACATAAGGTAAGATTCACATTACATGATATCAAAATTTAATATCTATTTCTAATAATTCTCCAATCATCAATAACCCATAACATAATCATAATGTGTTTCCAAATCAATTGTCTCAAAAATAAATGTCCATAATAGAAAACATCATATAGTCCATAAGGTGCATCATAAAGTATCATGTGTCCAACATCCAAAAGGAACAATCCATGACATAAAGCATAAAATCCATAAGGTCCATAGTGCATCAAAATGTAAAGTATTATATGCTAAATCTATCAGAAGCAGAAAAACTGGAAAACTACGATGGGGTTCGGGGTGAGGCCTCACAAGTTGCAACAGATGATGTATTGGGCTTATTGCACCTTTGGAATTTTTGTCAAAGGGGGACAAGAGAAGTAAAGGGGAGATGACTAAAAGACGACCTGAGATTGAGATTAGAGAACAGAAAAGATGTATCAGCTAAGGAGGAGCAGTTTACTTCTGATATCTAGAGTAGCTAGATGATTACTTGGTATTGTTGGTGTTTCCATCAATGCCAAAGGGGGAGATTTTTGGCATAACTAAAGCAGAGTTATGTAGTGTATGAGTTTTATGTTGAACTAATGATAGTTTGATCAGTTATGATGTTGTCATTGATGTCAACTTAATGTTTGTTGGTTGAGTGTGTACTAGTATGCTAATGTATGTTCAAGAGATTGAATTATGAGTTGTAGAGAGAATTGGAGTGTGTGATCATACAGAAAGACTAAGTGATGTCTCTAGATGCTATATCTATGGCCGCAAAGATTTATCTTATGCATTGAGTGAGTTATGATTGATTGAAGGTTGACAAGTTAACATGAAGAACAAGATGTTGCACACGAAGAATGATTTGATGATTTTGTCAACTATGTTAGGATTTAGATGTTGTGGTCATAATATGTGTATCTTGGATATATCATGAGGTTGTGGTTGCAATTGCATCATGTTTTGATGATCAGAAGACAAAGTTTCAAGTGACAGAAGGTTGTTCAACAAAGAGTTTAAGGTGTTCTTTAGAATAGTCAGTCAGATCCTTGACCAGTGATGATACATTATGTTGCGATGAGTGATTACATGCTCCAGGGACCGTGGTGATGATGAAGATTGACAAGGATTGATGAGTTGGCATATTTGTGATCAGATTTATTGGAGGTGGTGCAAGAACATTGAAGAATTTATTTTGGTTTGACTTTTCTTTGTCAAATCGATGTGCAATGAATTAGAAGGCCAACCTGAGTTTGTTAGAAAGTGTTCTATATTTGCAACACGTTTTAGGGCTTTCTCATTGAGCGAGAAAGATTGTAAAAGGTTTTGTAAGGTAGTTAATTTCCCTAACGAACTTGTATTGTATAAATATGTAAAATGATGAAATATACAAGTGTAGATAGTGGATGTAAAGGTGCAATCAAGAAGAGGAAGAAAATAGGTGTGTGCCTGCATGTTTAGTAGAGATTGAGCTTGAACTGGATTTGTATTAGCAAAGGAAGTGTCATTTTCTCAGATCATTTACTTGTTGATTCCTAAGTTATTCATCAAGCTAAATCCCTTAGTTGGATTTTCACGAGAAAAAATTTGGTGTTATTGTGTTCCATGATTGTGGATGTTTATTGTTATTGCTTAAGTTTTTCATGCAATGAATGTTTATTGATGCAAGTGGTTGAATGGTCAATGAAAAGGTGGAATTGTTAGATCACTGACTCACCCCCCTCTCAGTAATATTGGACCTGATAATAAGTTAACAATATATATGTAACTAATAACATGTGTAATTTTCAAACCTTGAAGAGTTCATCTTTTAAAATTAATTATTTGGGCTTATTTTATGCATATACTCTAAATTATTGCCCAATATTTATTTAATTTATGAAAAGTTGAACAGTGGGAAGAAGCTTAGGGGCACTGCCCTCAATTTCTTTTCCAATGTACTTGTTCTTTCAAACATCAATTTTTATATATTATTTTGATTGATGTCTCTTAGTTTTCCTCAAATTTTGAAAAGCTTTTACCATCCTAGACATTTCTTGTCTTGTACACATTGTCTTATGTTTAATAATAGAAATGATCATTTCATTGTAGATGATTCAATATGAATCATAAGATTTGGAGCTAACATTTTCTTCTTTCTTTCTCATGTCTACTATTTTGTATAAATAATAAGGAGTTACACACTAATACTTGTCACTGCCATTCAAACCAATATAATTCATGAATTATGCTTTTCCAAATTTAATGAAATTATTTTTTCTAGTTATTGTAATGAATTACATCAGGAATGTGAAATTAATAGAAAATCTACAAAAAAATTTATTTATAAGTTTTTACAAATCCTTATCCTCTATTATTAAATATGTCAGACCTCATATATAACTTTTATGCTTTCATTTTATGGTTTTTTAAATACGCAATTGAATTGAACTATAGTTTGATGCAATGTTATGTAGAAAAGTATAAGAATCAATTATAAAAATGAAACAATATGAATTTTGGAAACCAATCAATTTGTTTACAAAATCTAACTTAAATTGACAAAATATTAAGAGCAAGAGGTAATTCAATTGCTTAGGTCACATATGTAAGATCAGGGCACTTCAAAAATAGTAGCCATTTCTAAATTTTTGCAAAATATTTTTTAATTTGTGAAATACTTGTTTAGGTGTATAGATCAATTGAAGATTGCGTTAGTTAATTTAATAAACAAAGACACTAGGCATGAACTTCAATTTCTTCTACTTGCACACCATTATCATGACTCTTCTGTCAGTTAAAAATGTTTTTATAGTATTTGACCATCAAACACATTAGTTTTCAACAATCCATGAAATGCTCGAGATAATTTCAAACTTTGATTGTGTGTAAGTATTTGCCTAATCAAATAATAATAAATAATGCCTCCTTAAAATATTAACTCAAATGTTTTTATAGTATTTGTCCATCAAACGCATTAGTTTTCAACAATCCATGAATTGCTCGAGATAATTTTGAACTTTGATTGTGTAAGTATTTGCCTAATCAAATAATAATATTTATTGCCTCCTTAAAATATTAATTTAAATGTATTTCTCTATCAGCGTATCTCTTGCACCCTTTTTGATACAAATACTAATATTATATTTTTTTGAATGTACAACCCACATTAACTATTTATCTCAAGATTACATACACATTTTCCCAACCATTTAAAAAATATTAACATAAGCCTTAAACAATCCTTATATGCCCTAGGCTCTACTTTAACTTGTGTTATTATAGTATGAGAAACTTTGAGATTTCCACTCATTCCCCTATGACTATTTTAATCTTGCCTTGAAATCTAATGACATCATGAAGACTTATTTGAGTTTGTAGGTTTAAAATTTAATGACACATCATGAAGACTTATTTGAGTTTGTAGGTTTAAAATTTAATGACATCATGAAGAGTTGATTGAGTTTAATGACATTATAAAATTGCATTGAGCCATATCAAATGCAACTTAGTCAAAATTATGAACGACTCTCATGCCTTGAGATTTGCTAAATTTTCAATTCCATCGATGTCTAGAATTGGTCTTCCCTTTTTAATTTGGTTAAGGGGTGGATTCAAATCCAATGATATCATGCTCGTGTATTGTGGTTTTTCATGCGTTTGTGTGGTAAGTTTAACGATATGGATAGTGGAATACTTAAAAAGGAGATTATAAGGTAGATTTATAATCTTTCTCATTTTGGGTTTTCTACATTTCAATTTCACCTACTTTTTATGGAATTGAACATCCAGATATTCTTTTTTAGTTGAATTTCATTTTCATCTTTCACTGTTTATGTTGTTGAATATTGTGTACTACATAAAGTTTTTTGTTCTCATGAGTTAAATTTAAAAAATTGATTTTTTTTTAATTATAGATGAAAATATAATGTAATTTAATTATTTTTGTATAATTGAGAAACTAAACAAATATATACTTAATATATTTTTTTAAGTGTTGTATTTGTGACAAATGTAATCAATAGTTAGGTTAGATTCTTAATTTATAATTACATGTTTTTCTAAGTCAATCCAAGATAGTTGGACTTGGACCTTGTGTATATATAAACTATACCTTCATGAAATTAAGGTGCAATCTATCAATTCTATGGAAACAAAAGTACAATTTAATCTTAAAAATTGACAATATAGCATTTAACATTCCATGACTCTCTAACTAGGCATGTTAATGAAGCTCTCAACCTTAATCTTCATTAGTGACAGTCCTATAATGAGAATTGATGTAAGATGATGCCTAATCTAGCTCACAACTCTCAAATTGCAATGCAATTTCATTCAATTATGCTTAAATTATGCTCAATTATGCTCTCAAATGATATTTTTCATGAATGTCTAGGATTCTTAATGCTCTCAAAATGTTTGGTATTTATAGGATTTCCCAAGGGTAGGGGGTAGAGTTAAGTTGATCATGATCAAAGCATGGTTGAGTTGAAGGCTTTCAAATGGTTTCGAATGGGGAGACCATTTAAATGGTGGTCTCAAAGGTTGGAACAAAGAGACAAATTGAGTGGTGAGGATTTTAAAGTTTAAAATGAGTGATCAAGATTGCAAAGTTTGGAGTGATCCATGTGCTTTCAATCCTAGATTCTCATTGGTTATTCAAATTCTTGTCCCCTTTGTTGAAAGAAACAAGGATTTAATTAATTCAATTAATTAATTAAATTATCCATGTAATGAATAGGTTGATTTTGATTTTTTGATTTAAACTATACAATTAATTGATTAAATCAATTATATAGCTTTGATTTATTCCTTTTAAGCTTATATTTAATTAATCGATATATTTATTAATTAATCCTCTGATTTGATGTAATTTAGTCCCTTTTGATTTGATTAAATCTATTTGATTTAATAAAATCACCTTCTGATTGATTGAAATACACCTAACCAAATTTAGGTGTCTACAAATGCCCCTCTTTGAATTGATGCATGAAGCACATTGATTCAAAGAAAATTGATGTCCTGATCTGATCTAATTGATTGATTGATATAACGATGTTTGATGTAAAAAAAATGATGTGAAACATGATGACGAGAAACCCTGATGTGAGAAACTGATATGAACCTGATGTGAAACTCGATGACAAACAACCCTGATATGAAAAACTGATGAAAATGCCCCACTGATAGCAATTTGAAATTTTAGTACCCCATACTTTGTTTGCAATGTGATAACAACAATATTTTGACCATATGATGCCCCCTCAGAAATGAAAATGGAATTGATAGCAGAGGCAAAAGATATTGACAAATGAAATGATTAGGTAAATTATGTTTTCATTTATGAAAACCAGATTTAAAAATCTTATGAAAGTAGGTCAAATATGTTATAAATAGAAGTAAAAAGTTCATTTTTATTATTCATTTTCACTTTCGACCTCCCATTTCAGCTCTGAGACTTTGTGAGAATATGACGATGGTGGTCCCCACACAAGAGCATCGGTTCGAGAGAGGTCGTAGATTCTAGAGACCAGCCGACTATCACTACAATATTTGGGGTCAAATTTTGACGCCAATTTGCGATGACACTACTATTTGTGTGTGATTTTTTTTTCCAAGTGCCCCTGATGTTGTCGTAATAGCGACGGTTGTTGTAATTATGACACCCGCATGATTATAAACAAAAAAAAAGAATAAGAAAGGCTCATTTCTAATTTTTTGTGTTCGCATACCATCGTGCGCGAAGAGGGCCGCCCTAACTGTGGAAGATTGGAATCTTAGTATATGGAAGCCATGACTTGAGGTAGGCATTCGAGCTTTGTCTTCTCATTAACTCAATTTCATTTTAATGGCATTTGTTGATTTAATGGCACAATATGAATGTTAATACTGGCATTGTTTACATCTTTGCATTTGGAATGCTTGATGACCCGCGAGCTTTGAGAGCTAGGGCATCGTTGCTATTACTTTCAAGTCATTGTGTGAAGTGTGTGATCTCTCTTTTTTTGTGTGTTTATATTCACTATGTGGTACTCCCTGTTTATGATCATTTCATGAGGAAATGTCTTGATGGATCGCGGGCTGCAAGCTAGGGCATCATGCATTATTTATGAGCTCATTGTTTAATACTAGCACTGTTTACATCTTTGCATTTGGAATGCTTGATGACCTGCTGTAACCACCATGATTTGGTTTGCTCAGACCATAGACCCTATTTTCCATAAGTGTGATCATACCCCCAATTATGTTCAAACAACTCTTCAATCGACTGGCATAATTCTTTCAAATAAGATTTAATCTCCTAAGTGAGCTAATCACTAAATTGTATTAATCACCTAAGCCAATCAAATCAAATCAATTCAATTCAAATCAAAACATGGCTAAGGTAATTAATTTAAAGGGAATTAAATAAATCCCTATTATATCTAATAACTTGCAAATCCTATCTTCTAGCCTAAATTAATCTAATTAATTCACTATAGTCCTAATTAATTATCTAAAGCAATCAAATGCTTAAATAATTGATTTTCCTATTTTTGAATGAATATATTTAATATAATTCATTTCATTAATATTCCTTGAAACCCTAGCCTAACCTACCTCAACTACCCAACCATGAGTTCAAACTCATCCCAAACCCTTCTCACATGGTAATTCTTCTTAATTAGCTAATCAACCCTAATTAGCTAATTCCCCCCTCCACTCATTCTCTCTCCTCCCATCTCTATCTCCTTAATCTTAAACCTTTATCCTAATCCTAAGCTACCCTTAAGCTTGTCACATTCCTAAATCTGTGATTAGGAATTCAACCCACTTGAGAAAGTCAACTTTCTCAAGCTTGGCTCCCTCTAAGTCCACCTTCTCAAGCTTGGACTTACACCCCTCACCATGCCTCTTAAATGCTTGTATTTAATGCATATTCCTTCCACCATGCCTCATCAATGCCTTTGGCATTAATGCCTCTTACACCTCATTAATGGTTTTTACACCTCCATTAATGAACCTCATCCCCTCTCTCTCTCTCCCCATTCTTCTATAAATTGGATGGATTTTGAGCACAAATGACCCTTGCCTTGCCCTTAAATTTGAAGTCTTTGATTGTTGATTGTTGAAGCCCTAAATTTTGAAGTGTTGAAAGCATTCTTATGCTGCCCATATTTAGAGAATTGAAGGAGCAAACTCATGTTGCTCATATTTTAGGGGTTCATATTGCATTTTAGCTTATTTCTTACTTGTATTGTTAGAATCTTCATTCTTAGAGCTAGAATGCATGTTTCTTAATCATTTAGATTAGTTTTTATTTTAATCTTTCATTCTTAGGTTGTATATGTCACTCGAATATGCATAATTTGAGGGCTATTATGTCATTTTTCATACTCCTCCTAGATAGGAAGCAATAGATCAATTTTGGTGATTGCTATGCTTGATAATCCCTTGTTTTCACTAATGAAATGATCTATTGAAGTGTTGTGTCTCTCTTAACAGGTACAAAAATCACACACACATCTCTGGCACCCACCATGGGGCATGATTGCTCGAGATTTCACAAAATTCTTCTCTCTGCCCTTGACATTTTCAAAATTTGCAGGCAGTTTATCATTTCCAGGAGCAACCTATCATTTGCAATATATCTTCTATTGTTTCCAGGAGCACTCTATCATCTGCAGTATATATTCTATCATTTTTGGGAGATTTAATATAGTCTGTCGCTGCATTTCTAGAAGGTAAAATTTGGCCTTAAAATCATTTTTGGTAAGCTTTTTTCATTTTTGGTACGTGTTATCATTTCGTGTAAAAGGCTTATCATTTTTGGTAAAGATTATCGTTTGGGGTCAAAATTGTATCATTTTCGGGTTTCATCATTTTGGGTCTTTGAATTATCGTCTGCAGTCCAGAGGGCAAAAATATCGAGTTCTATCATTAACAAATTTGATTTCTAACTTGCTAACTTGGTTGTTTTCGTGATTGTGATCCTATTTTTAGCAGCCTAAGTAATGCTTGCAGGTTGCTGATAAGGAAGTAGGAAGACTTGGCTAATGTGTGTTCACAGGTGTTTTTAAACTGATTTTAGTACTAACCATTTACAAAGCTTTTTCAAAACTTAAAAGATTTTCTCAACATTTGTTAAATCGACCAGATTACTATGCTCTTTTCCTTTAAGGAAAATCAGAAAATCAAACGTTAGTTTAACACTTGTAAAGGAATTTGGAGATAAATGGACAAACAAACTCACACATAATTCATTTTTGGAAATCAGTAATTGAACAAGCAAGTCACTAAATCTTGTGAGATAATTGAACAAGTTACATCGTTTAAATTCATTTTGGGATCTGAAATTGAACAAACACAAATCATTTAACATTATGGGAAATTGAACAAGCAAATCTCATTGTCTAAGTTTTGGATCAGAAAGTGAACAAGAAAATCATCTAAGTTTGGGGAAACTGAACAAAACAAAGTTGCTTTCACGCATCCTATTTTCATTAACTTGGGAATATCTAAATCAGGCTTAACATAGCTTGCAGGAATGAACCTTTGATTGAATATTTTGGGAGAAAATGACATGGACTAGGAGAGTATGCTCTTCTTCTTTTGAAGAATCAAAAATCTAGAAATCCTACACTCATCAATCCTTTGTATGCTTATTTAATAGTAGAGGGCCTGCTGGTTGAGGAAAAAAATCTCCCGGGAATGACCCAAGTGAGGACAGGTTTTACGCCAACCCTTCCAACTCACTATAAATAATTGCTTCCTCATAGGCCAAAGCCTCGAAAGACAGAATCAGTTTTGTTCCTAGAATTCTGACATCATTCCTTGAACATGCTTGGGTATGTGTAGAGCAGAGCCGCTTGAATCTTTCTTGTGAGACTACATATATTTGAGTATTCATAGGGCTATACACTTCAATTTTTTGTTGCGCAATTCTATGAGAGACAGTTTTGAATGGATTGCCCCATCATAAATAATGAACTTCATAGATAAAACTACCTGATTCATCTTCGAAAGGGTGATAATCCTTGTGTAAGGCAAAAAGTAATTTCCACAAGACACTCATCATATCGTGCCCTCACTTGCATTTGGATTCAGCTAATACAACATCATAATTGGAGCCATTGCATGCTTGTGATGGCTGTATTTTGATTAGCATTTGAGTGTGTACCTAAGTCAACGAGAAAGGATTTTAATCCTCTACCTAGAAATAGGGCATAAGGATGTGTTTGTTCCCCTAACAAAAAAAATCTGCTTGATGTATCTGAAAAAAATCATTAACAAGATAACACCTTAAAAACAAGCAACAAAATTCAATCCTTGATCTACATATGTTTTTCACTCACTAGAAAGTCTCCGAACACGATCATGGATCAAACAAACTTCACACACTTTCAAGACAAAAATTCTCAAAACTAACAAAATTTGATAGAGACATCAAAAACTCGCATCCTGGATTTCCTGGCTCGTATCTGGTATCCTGGATCATATCTAGTAGCACAAGCTCATATCTAGTAAGCGCATCATTGCATCTAGGGTTAAATCTCGCATCCTGCGTCATCAGAAGCTCACATACTGCATTTCCTGGCTCGCATTTAGGAGCTCACATCTAGGACAGTGGGCATTTGCAGATTAGTTTCTCAGATAACCTCAGTAGATTTGGATACCCTTTTGGCTCTTTAGTTTGTCCCTATTTTCTTTTCTTGTCTCCTTGTTGCTGTGTCAAAACACTTTTTCAGACGTCTACCTTTCATGTCCTGTCAGTTTCTCACAATCAGTCTCAATACGTGTGGTCTATCTACTTTTCAAAACAACTTGATTCCCAACTCACTATTAGGGCATTCTAACCCTTTGAAGCTAGAATCATTTACTTCCACAAAACACAAATGACACTTCCACCTAGACACACCCACTTGAACAATGTGGGACTCTACCTAACACTATTGGAAAACTTTGACAAAATTGAGATACAGATACATGGTTAACACTAGACGCAATAAGTACACTTCTAAAGAATCGAAAGTACCTCCAAGATCACTACACTTTTAGCGAGGAGAAACATCTCATGGTTCCCTGTTTGATTTAGACTCTCCAGAAATGTAAAGAACCACTCACGAATGGAGTAAGGCTTTTGAAGACTACAAAAATGATAAAAACCAAAAGCACAAAGATAGTGATGAGGAAGAAGAACCATACTTTGACCATCCTTTGTTTGATTCAGGCTTTGAAGAAGACATCACTGAAGAAGAATATGATAAACTAAAATAGAGAAAGAGGTTCCAAAAGATAATGAAAAATATGATTGGCAAAGATAAAGAAAAATGCTTTCTCCATCTAGCATCTACTAGCGTAAAATTACCCAAGGATTATGATGTAGAACAGCTAAAAGAAAAGGAGGTGTCAACTCCTATATCTATTCTCGCCAAACAACACACCTTAATGCAAATAGAGCTTGCAACTCTCAAATAGGAGAAAGCTAAACCCAAGACGAAATACTCTTTGGACTCCATTTGTCTATTTCCATTTGACAAGAGTATTACTATGATTTTGTTTCCTCCCAAAATGGCAAGACCAAAATATGAAAAATATACAGGAGAAACTGACCAACATGACCACGTAAGAGAATTTTGTGCTCTAAGCATAGAATAAATGCATGAACCTACTTACCTAATGCGGCTATTTCCAGGAAGCCTAGGTGGAAACGCCATGGAATGGTTCTCAAAGCCTACACCGAAGGTAAAAACTTTTGAGGAGTTAATTCAATGAATTATTCGACATTACTCCTATAACATACAACATGATGTGACTATGATGGACCTGTGCAACACTAAACAAAAGACTGGCGAATCCTTTACGCACTTTCTACAAAGGTAGAGGAGAATCTTTGCACGATATTCAAGAGCTATTCCTGAATCTGAGAAAATGGAAATCTTCATTAATAACTTAGTACCAGAGTTGAACTACACATTACAAATGCAAGATTCCCCTAGCTTCAATAGGATGATCAAAAATGCCATCTGTATTGAAGAAGTTATGTTCAAAAAGGGGGAGATCACTCTTCAAAGTGAAAACAAATCTAACAACTCCAACTCCAAACCTAAATGGTGGAAACAGAACAAAAATGTTGTTAACGATGGAGTAGTAGACGCATCCAATGTTGTTCCTAAACCTGAGGTGTTCAATCTGACTAAAAACATGCAAGCAAACAAAGATGCCAAGGTAAAAACCCCCGTACCTAAAGCAAACAATGATAATAGCAAGGGTTGGAAATGGACCTCCAAGCCTCAAAGAAACATTCACTCCTTTGGGAGAGCCTCTTGAAATTGTTTTAAAAGATACTATTAGACAACAAAGTTCTCACAATCCTAGATTCCAAACCATGGGATCCAAAGTTCAAACCAAGATGGTGGGATGACAATTCTTACTGTATCTTTCACAAAAAAAAGGACACAAGACTAACAATTGTCTCAAACTCAAACATGTTATCCAAGACCTTGTTGAAGGAGGTGAGATCAAGGTGGAAGGACACACCACTAATGAAGATCATACAACATTTAACAAGTCATTCCCTAATTACGAGAAAGGGGAAGCATCCAAAGGAAAAGGAAATGAGGTGAACTACACCTACTCTAAAAGTGATAATGTGATTAGCATGCTAGACATTAAAACTGAATCAATTAATGTAATCACTATCAAAGGTATTCAAAATAGATCTTCCCAATCAAATGCGGTGACCCAAAGTCAAGCACAGGTCATGATCAAAGGACCCAGTTACAACTTCCAAAGTACCCATTGTCACTATCCCTAAACCAACAATGACAAAACAAATAGTTACTATTCTTGCAGCAAAGTACAATCTGGTGGATCAATTGCAACAAACCTCTATTAAAATTTCCATTTTTGAGTTGCTTAAAATATCCACAGTGCATAGATAAATACTTGAACAAGCCCTACATGCCACAAATGTACCAAAAGACCTTGATGTGGACAAATTCCAAGCAATGGTTAATCACATCTCAGTGCCACATTGTCTCTCATTTTCAAAGGAAGATGATAATTCATTGACACATCCACATAATCGGCCCCTTCATATTGAAGTCCTCATTCATAAATCTCGTGTTAGACGTGTATTGATAGATGGAGGCACAGGATTGAATATTTGTACCCTTAATCTGATCAGGAAACTGGATCTTTCATAATAGACCATTGACTCTAGAAGAAAAATCACTATCGAAGCTTATGATGAGGAAGAAAGATCCTCTAAAGGTCTTATTTTTCTACCCATTATAGTCGGGTCGGTTGAAAGGAATGTCATATGTCAAGTTCTAGATCTAGGCCTAGCTTACAACATACTATTAGGGAGACCCTAGATTCACAAAATGCAAGTTGTACCCTCTACTTTCCACCAATGTATCAAGTTCCCACATAATGGGGTGGAGGTAACAATTCCTGCAGATACTGATTATACGTACAACAATGTTAAAGTAGGTAGTATGGTTCCGCATAACAAAGAGGCTATAGATGAGATTGCTCCTAAGACCACCAAGGACATGGTTATGAAAATATTTGGGAAGACCTTAAAACTTGAAGAAACAGGTATGGGAGAATACAAGCTAGACAGGACACCGTCATTAACAGAACTTTCAGTATCACCAAGATCCTATGGAAAACCTTCCTCTTCATTCACACCTGATGCATCTCAAATGCCAAAAATCCACCAAGAAACATGCATGGTTAAGGCATTCACACCTTCTTTAGATAACATAAAAGAACGGGTAGTCTTGGCCTGGCTTTACAAGGGAGAGCTGAAGGAAGCTGAGGAAAAACATGTAGAAATATCCCCCAAGAAGTATGGTAAGGGATATGACCTTCTTAAGAAAATAGGGTATAAAGGAAAAGGACCTTTAGATGACAAAGGAAAAGGAATTATTGAACCAGTACATATGGAATTCCAGAATACCAAAGATAAAACATGACTAGGTTTCAATACTAAATATGAAGGCCCTACTTCAAGAGATGGTCCAGTTTCTGACAAAGGGAGTGATGAAACAGAAGAAATAGAACTAGAACCACAGTCCTATGAAAGATTATTACATGTTGGTATGAAGAATCCTGAATATCAAGGTGATCACTATGTAGCAAGCTTTGAGGTACCACAAGACACTCATATCCCTTTATTACCACAAGCTCCTATTCAAGAGATAGGAGACACAACATAAGATGATCTAGAGGTACCATTGATAGAAATGACTACTGAGAGCACATCTCGACAATAGGATTTACATCCTAACTGGGGGTAGTTAGTCACAATCACACATGTCCTTGATTTACCACACTTTGATCCATAGGTGGCTAATCGGATACATCAGATAATTACTACTGAATTCTTAAATAGGTCTGATGACGAAGTAACTGACTCTCATGATTATGAGTGGGATGAGCTATTTGTCACCATAGAGGACATTGAAATAGATGTAATTCACATGTTCGTAGCTACATCAGCACACATAGAACATTCTAACACCACTCCTAATAGTGTTGATATTCCTGAAGCAGAGGAGGAATTCCTTCCCCAAATCATTGATGAAGAAACTAGTGTTCTCTTAGGTCTAGAAGAAATTCAGAGGCGACAAGCTAGGAGCCTCCTCCTACAAAGAGATGAAGAAGAAGAATGCTCAACTGAAGAGTCACTAGATTTTGGTCTACATATTACTAACAATGACCCTTTTAATGATGATCTGACTCTTATTGATCTAAACATCAAAGAGATTAACCTAAAAGAACATGTCATGTCAGTTAATAGTCTTGAAACTAATGTGATTTTGTCCTTCCCAGAGTCTGACTCCTTGTCTTCAATAAACCCAGATCTAATTGATTGGACTAATACAGATCCTACTCCTATACTCGACTTTACCAATGACTACACCTTGGCTTGCTACTTAAATGCATGTGAACCCTACCCTTCATCCACCAATGCAAGGAGCATGAACATGTCAAAGGAGGATATCATGTTTCTCAGTAAAAAATTGAAAAATAAAAAGAAAAATATAATTGATGGTGAAAACCACGTTGTGGCAGTGTCAAATTCTAAAAAAGTAAAAATAGAAGACGTATCTGATGGTGAAAACCTCTCAGAAGCGCCAAAGGATGAGATTCTTGATATCCTCCCCAAGCACTTTCAAGAAAGGTCTTCAGTTCTGATAGAACCCACACAACCAGTTAGTTTGGGCACAGTTAAAGTTCCTCACCTTGTTCACCTAGCACAATCTTTGACAGATGAAGAGAAGAAACAGTTCACTGAATTCCTAAAAGAGAAGAAGATCAACTTTGCATGGTCTTATACGGATATGCCCGGACTGGATCCGGATTTAATAATACATCACTTATCTATAGCTCTTGGGATTAAACCTATGAAAAAAAAACTCAAATAAATGCATCCTCATATTGCATTGCTAGTAAAAGTAGAGCTCGAGAAATTATTAAAAGCTAGATTCATCTAAGTCATCGCTTACGCAGGATGGATCTCCAATGTAGTCCCAGTATCTAAATCTGATAAATCTATCAAGATCTATACAGACTTCATAGACTTAAACAAGGCATGCCCTAAGGATGACTTTCCACTGCCTAATATTGATATGATCATAGACCTCACATCAGGCTACCAAATGTATTCATTAATGGATGGTTTCTCAAGCTACAATCATATCAAAATTTCTCCTGAAGATCAAGAGAAGACTGCATTTACATGCGCATGGGGAACCTTTTGCTGGAATGTCATGCCATTTGGGTTAAAAAATGTAGGTGCTACATATCAAAGAGCCATGACTACTATATTTCATGATATGACACATAAAAACATGGAGGATTACGTGGATGAAACCTTAGCTAAATCCAAAGAAGGGAATACTCATATTGAGGACCTAAGAAAGATATTGGATCGTATGGAGCAATTTCAACTCAGGCTCAATCCAAAGAAATGTGCCTTTGGGGTCCAATTAGGAAAGATCTTAGGCTTTATTGTTTCAGCAAAGGGAATTGAGGTAGATCCTGCAAAATTTAAAGCTATACTGGAAATGACTCCTCCACGCAATATTAGTCAAATGGGAACATTACAAGGGAGACTTCAATCAATCAAGTGGTTCATGTCACAACTGGTGGATAGAGAACAACCCTTTACCAAATTACTACATAAAGGGGTCACCTTCAAATGGGATGAGCATTTTGAAGCCAACTTCAGAGAATTAAAAGAGTACCTAGCTACTCCTCCTATTCTTATGGCACCCATTCATGGGAAGCCATTACTTCTGTATATTTCAGCTACAACAACATCACTATGAGTATTACTAGCACAACAAGATGAAACTAAGAAAGAAAGAGAGATCTACTACATTAGTAGGACACTGGTCTCCTATGAGCTCAATTAAAGCATTATTGAGAAAGCATGCCTAGCGGTTGTCTTTGCATCACACAAAAAGAGACATTACATGATATCACATACAGTCAGGCTCATTGCAAAGATTGATCCTTTGAATGACCTCCTAAGCAAGATAGCATTAAAAGGACGTCTGGAAAAGTGGGTCCTCATTCTAAGTGAGTTTGACATTGATTATGTGAACAAGAGGGCTATTAAAGGATAAGTTCTCCCAGATCAACTAGATGATTCACCACTTCAAGATGATGAGCCTTTAAGAATTGAGTTTCCTGATGAAACAATTATGCATTTAACTGAGTATCCCTAGAAAATGTACTTTGATGGTTCCTTCACACAATAAGGCTCTGGAGTAGGGGTTCTATTTATAACTCCTCAAGGCTACAAAATACCCAATTCCTATAAATTGATGTTTCCATGCACAAATAATATCTCTAAATATGAAGCATTGGTAAATGGTCTTAAACTGGCCATGGAATGGAAGATTGTAGAGTTGCATGTGTATGGTGACTCCTAGCTCATTATCAACCAAGTAAATGGAGATTATCAGACAAAATATGAGAATTTGATGCCCTACAAGCAACTAGTTGATGATTTAAAGAAGTATTTTGTCTTCATCACATTCCAATAGATACCTAGAATAGAGAACAAGGCTGTGGATGCTATGGCTGCATTGGCATCCATGTTACAACTGGAGGAACATCAATTTTGCTATGACTTCTTGGTGGAATAATTATCTATCCAGCCTTTGATACCCCTGCATACCAAGTAATCTATGCTTTAACCACCCCAGACCAATCTCGGTATGCTAATATCATTGCTTACCTAACTGACCAAACAATTCCCAAGAATCTATCTAGAAATGAAAAGCGAGCCTTGATTAGGATAACATCGCGTTATGTCCTCATAAATAATAACTTATATCACGAGGTCTCGACGATATGCTTCTTAGATGTTTAGAACTTGAAGAGTTGGATCGTACATTAAAAGAAGTCCATGAAGGTGTATGTGGATCACATTCAAACGACTTTCCCTAGCAAAGAAACTACTTAGAGTAGGCTATTACTAGCCTACAATGGAAAAGGACACTATTCAATTTTCCAAAACATGTCATAAATTCCAGACACATGGAAATATTATCCATGCTCCTGCTAGAGAACTTATACCTTTTATAACACATTGGCCATTTCACAAATGGGCCTTTGACTTGGTTGGACAATTATATCCCAATTCTTCAAATGGACACAAGTTCATCATTACAGCCACTGAGTATTTCACAATGTGGGTTGAGGTCATGCCACTAATCAAAGCCACTAGAAAATAGGTGGCTATGTTCATTTTGAACTACATTATCTGTAGATATGGGATACCCTCATCAATTGTAACAGGAAATGGGGCCCAATTTAAAAATCAAGACATTGATGACCTTTGTGAATAGTTCCACATCACTCAACATTGCTCCTCAATCTATTACCCTCAAGGTAATGGACAGGCTGAGGCATCTAATAAACTATTCTCAAGATCCTACACTGAACTGTGAGTAAGTCTTGTAGAGACTGGCATCTACAACTAAATCTGGCACTATGGGCCTATAGAACAAGCATCAGAACACCAACTAGAGCCACACCATTTTCCCTAGTCTATGCTGCTGAAGCAATAATACCTATTAAGGTTGAAATCCCATCTTTTTGTGTATCTTTACAAGGCCTTATTACTTATGGGAAATACTGCATAGATAGGGTGAATGCACTAGAATTACTTGATGAGCGCAGGCAATAGGTGTTCGATCATCTGAAAGTGTACCAAGCACGAATGTCCAAAGGATACAACAAAAAGGTCAAACCATAGAAATTTCAAGTGGGGGACCTTGTTCTAAAGGAGAATACTAAGAACCAGCCTAATAGAGAACAGAAGGGAAAGTTTGACCTAACTGGCTGGGACCTTATGTTATCACTGCTACTTTTGGGACTAGAACCTATCATCTAGCTACACCTGAGGGAGATTTCCTTTCAGATCCTATCAATACTCTATATTTAAAGTGGTTCTATGCTTGATGACTGGCTAACAGAGCCTGTACAGTGAAAATTCAGAAAATACCAAAAACATCAGAAAATTGATCTTGAAAAAATCCAAAAACAATGGAAAAGTCCTTAAGAAAGGTATCCTTGGTGAAAACTTGGAAAAAAGGCACCTTGATACTATAAAAAGATTCAAAAAAGCAAAAAATAGCAAAAAAAATTGAAAAAAAAAGAGAAAAGTGCCTTGATGACAACCTGGTAAAACAAGCATCTTGGTAGCAAAAAGAATAGAAAATGTTTTGCCAAGTGGTGAAAACCTAGCAATCAGGCGTCACTTGTATTCAGTACTCCATCTATCAATGCATTGCTGATACTACACCTGATGTGGACAGAAGTCTTGTCGCTGCTACAGAACTAGCTTGGCTCTGTTCTGAGATATCTCTCCCAGATCTCTTAGGGTGTTCACAACCCTAAACTAAGGAAATTCACTCTCAACTCCACCTCCTCTTCAAGACTCAGTCCCCATCGAAGTGCTTTTCATCTCCTCCTTGCTGAACCTACACAAATAGATTCATTTTTCCCACTCAATCAATGTTTTTAGAACATTGCTTTCATTCTCTTCCCTAGCCGGACTATTACCAAGCTTGCCTAAGGTAAGATCTCCAGACTCTTTGTTGTTGCTTCTCCTATAGAAAAAAAAAAGGAAACTATATACAAGGGCTCCTCTCGAGTTCCATCCCAACACATGACTCTCACCATGGATTTAGGAATCTCGAGGGGCCATTACTGCTTACAACCCAGAACAAGTGAAGAACTAAGAACTTGCAAAATAGAAAATAAAATAACTAATCTGCTTGCATGCAAAATGAACACAGGAGTTTGATATCCACTAAACACACTATCTACAACTTCTCATTTCTGGAAACAAAACAAAAATAGTATAATAATCTGCAACTCTGTGATTTCCTATAGCTTCTCTTTTCTTCAATCTCTACTTTCTCTTCTTCTAGCTCTCTAAAATGAAGGCTTGGGATGTTATTAATAACCATCCTCTCATTGAAACGACCCTAACTACCCACATATTTGCAAGCATCTCTTTAGGAACCATTACAACTGACCATACTGTCCATAAAAGACAAGATTCACTTCTCATGGGCCATTACGACTGACTTTACTGACCAACAGTAATGCAAAACTGACCACCAGTCTAAATCAGTGCCAGTGATAACCGACGGTGTTAGCAAATAGTGATACCCAACAGTGTTAACCGGCACAGTGTTAACCGACAGTGTTAACTGGCACAGTGTTAACCGACACAGTGTTAACCGACAATGTTAACTGGCACAGTGTTAATCGACACAGTGTTAACCGACACAGTGTTAATTGACAGTGTTAACTGACAGTGTTAACTGACACAGTGTTAACTGACACAATGTTAACCAACAGTGTTAACTGACACAGTGTTAATCGACAGTGTTAACTGAAAATCAGGAAACCAACTAAGAAACCTATCTAGACATGGATTGACCTAGTCATATCCATCTTAGGGAAAACAAAAGACCTTCTAAGGTCCACACAAACTCTCCTGACTTGGCTAGAGTCAGTACATGCCATAAATAAGGAGCTAAGGGTTTGAGTTAGGTGTGCTCCTGCACTATACTCCCCCAGACAAAATAAATGTTAATCCATCCTTGGATTGAGCATGTTTGGATCAATTCTCAACCTCTTGAAGTCTGTTTCGCTGATCCAAGTAGCATCAGCATCTTCTTTTTCATGCCATTTGATAAAGTGCCCCATACACTCTTTGTTCCTAGTCTTCTTGTAGACCCTTGAGTCTAGTATCTTTTCAGCTGTCATACATGGAGTAGGGGCTAATTTTAGATCTTTTACCTCTTGTATTACCTCTTGAAGGTTCTGATCATCATCTTGAATTGGTCCTTTATATGCTATCAACTCTGCAATGTTGAAAACCAATGACAACCCAATGTCTTCAGGAAGCTCCACCTTGTATGCATTATTTCCATACTTTGAAAGTATCTTACATGGACCTAGCCTCTTCATCTGTAGCTTGTGAGGAACACCCTTCTGCAGCCTATGTTTGTTCAAGTGTACCATCACAAGGTCTCCAATCTGAAACTGAACATCCCTCTTTGTTGCATCCACCTTTTGCTTTACCTTTTCAACATTTTCAATCAAGTTCTTTCTCACACTTTCATGGACTTCTCTCATTGAATGAGAAAAGTCCTCAACATATCCACTACCATGCATTCCTTCCTTCAATTCTCTAAGCTCAAAAATTCCTCTAGGGTGAAATCCATAAACTATTTCAAAAGGACTCTTACCCATTGATCTGTTCACTGTATGGTTGTATGCATATTCAGCTTGTCCAATGAGTTGGTCCCATGCTTGACCATACTCCTTTGTGAGGCATCTCAGTAAGTTACCAAGACTCCTATTGACAACCTCTATTTGGCCATCTGTCTGTGGATGATATGCAGATCCAAAAGACAAGTTAGGGCCCAGCTTTTTCCATAAGGTCTTCTAAAAATGGCTCATGAACTTGCTGTCCCTGTCTGAAAAAATACTAAGTGGGTGTCCATGTATCCTCACCACTCCATTGAAAAAAAACTATGCAATGTTACAAGCATCATGAATGGTCTTACAAGGTATAAAATGTGCCATCTTACTAAATCTGTCCACTACAACAAAAATATTATCATACCCCTACCTTGTTCTTGGCAAACCAACTACAAAATCCATGCTTGTGCATTCCCATGGTCTCGTTGGGATTGGAAGTGGCTGATAAAGACTTGCATTTGAAGATGTGCCCTTTTCTTTTTAACACACTACACAACTCTCAACATACTGTCTAACATCTCTATTCATTCTAGGCCAAAAATAGAACCTAGTGACTAGCTCTTAAGTCTTACTGACTCCAAAATGACCACTAAGTGCTCCATTATGTTTTTCTTGAATCAAATTGTCTCTCATAGACCCTTTAGGAACACAAAGTTGACCTCCTTTAAATAGAAAATCATTCTGCAAGGTATATTCAGAAAACTCACCATGAAAGTTGTTCTTGAACTCCTTGCTTACCTTGTAGATTTGGGCAAAATCTTCATCTTTAGCATATAGGTCTTTGAAGCTATCAATACCTATGCTTTGTAGCTAAACTTCTTGGACTGTGATCAGCCTTCTACTAAATGCATCAGCAACCTTGTTCTGTACTCCATTTTTATGCTTGATATTGAAAGTGTAAGCTTGTAGATACTCCACCCACTTCATGTGTTTGATGCAAAGTTTGTCTTGAGAGTTAAGGAAGCTGAGAGCTTGGTTATCAGTATATAATATGAACTCCTTTGGCAGAAAGTAGTGCCTCCACTTCTTGAGTGCTTGGACTAGAGCATACAACTCTAAGTCATCAGAAGAGTACTTCTTCTTTGCATCATTTAACTTCTCACTATGGAAAGCTACTGGTCTTCTTTCTTGGCTTATGATAGCCCCAATGGCCACATTACTTGCATCACATTCTATTGTAAAAATCTTATCAAAGCTTGGAAGAACTAGAGTAGGCAACTCTGCTATTTTCCTTCAGTGTTTCAAACCCTCGGTCAGCTTGTGGTGTCCATTGAAACTTTGTCTTCATCCCACCTTTGATGGTGTCTAACATGGGTGCATAAATCCCACTGAAATGTCTAATGAACTTTCTATAATACTGAGCTAAACCATGGAAACTTCTCACCTTAGTGGCAGCCTTGGGAGTAGGCCAACTTAGAATGACATCCACCTTTTCTTGGTCCATTTTTAGGTTACCCTGTGACAAAACAAAATTGAGGTATACAAGCTCCTGCTTCATGAAGTCACACTTCTCTAAATTCACCATTAGATTTTCATCATGTAATTTCTTGAAAACAATTTTCAAATGCCTAATATGCTCCTCCTTACTTCTGCTGAAAACTAAAATGTCATCTAGGTAGACAACAACAAAATTACCAATACATTCTACCAATACCTCATTCATAAGCCTCATAAAAGTTGAGGGAGCATTAGACAAACCAAATGGCATTACCAGCCATTCATACAAACCTTTTGTAGTTTTGAAGGCTATCTTCCATTCATCTGCTTCGCTTATCCAGATTTGGTGGTAACCACTC
This sequence comes from Thuja plicata, assembly GCA_018584345.1. Lineage (NCBI taxonomy): Eukaryota > Viridiplantae > Streptophyta > Pinopsida > Cupressales > Cupressaceae > Thuja > Thuja plicata. The sequence goes on from MU224534.1 coordinate 327,330, forward strand.
TTGAGATCAATCTTGCTGAAGTACTTTGCCTCTCCTAAACAATCCATTAGGTCTTCAATTCTGGGTATCGGAAACCTATACCTAATGGTGATTCTATTTATGGCTCTAGAATCAGTACAAAGTCTCCAAGCTCCTCCTTTCTTAGGTGCTAAAACAGTAGGGACTACACATGGGCTTATGCTCTTTCTGATTAGGCCTTGGTCTAATAACTCTCTGATTTGCTTGGCTATTTCCTCATTTTGTTGAGGGATCATCTTATAGGCAGCTTTTTTGGGTAAGGTAGCTCCTGGTATGAATTCAATCTTGTGGCTAACAAGCCTCTTAGGCAGTAGGGGAGTGGGCTGGCCCTCATTAACAATATCCTTATACTCTTCCAGTATTTCTTTTACCTAATTTGGTATCTCTGATTTCTTGACAGCAACTTCATCTTTTGGCTTCAATACTAAAGCAAATCCAACTCCTTCTCCTTCTCCTAGATTCTTCAAAAAATCCTTCTCACCAACCATGAGCACACTTGGACTTGATGTCTTCGTCTCTCCTTCTTCTATTAGTGACTAAATTTTGAAAGTCACTCCATCTTTCTTAAATGAGTATGCATTCTTGGTTCCATCATGCATGGCTTGCCTATCAAATTGCCATGGCCTTCCAAGTAGAAGGTGGCATGCATCCATGGGAATAATGTCACATATAACTCTATCTTCATACTTTCCAATGGTGAACTCTACCCATGCTTGTTCTCCTACAAACACATGATGTCCTTTTTTGAGCCATGTAACCTTGTATGGGTTTTCATGTGGTATCCTTTTCAAATTTAACTTACTGGCTGCTTCTTCACTATTGATATTATCAGTTGAGCTTGAATCAATAATGAATCTACACACCTTTCCCGTAATCTTGCACTTCACTCTAAAGAGTGCTCTCCTTTGGCTTGGTTCTTCTTTGCTTGGCTCTCTGATTAAGGTCCTCCTCATCATGAGGTTCTCACCTTCTTCTGATTCT
>MU224534.1:348991-368416 GCA_018584345.1 Thuja plicata
GTGGGAACCAGTGTGATGCTCTTGAGTGGGAAGGAGTTTCTTAAAGCTATGAAGAAGGAGAAAGGAGTCTGTTGTGCAGTGATAGTGAAGCCAAAGGAGGAGACCAAAGAGAAAGTCAACATGCCACTAGAGATACAAGCATTGTTGGAAAGATATCATGACATATTGGATAATGTTTTTCCATGTGCACTACTACCCTTGAGTGATGTGACTCATCAGATAGACCTCATTCCTGGAGAAAATTTTCCAAACAAAGTAGCATATAAGATGACACCAAGTCAAAATACAGAGATAGTAAAACAGATTCAAGATTTGTTGGAAAAGGGATTGATAAGGAAGAGTTTGAGCCCATGTGTTGTGCCTAATGTTCTTGCACCTAAGAAGGATGGAAAATGGAGGATGTGTATGAACTCCATGGCTATAAAAAATATTACAATCAGATATAGATTCCCAATGCCCCAGATTGAGGATTTGATGGACAATTTGGGAGGTGCATGTTATTTTTCAAAGGTGGATTTCAAGTCAGGATATCACCAAATCAGGGTTAGGCCTAGTGATGAGTGGAAAACATCCTTCAATACTAATGAAGGGTTGTATGAGTGGCTAGTTATGCCCTTTTTCCTAACTAATGCACCTAGCACATTCATGAGGCTCATGAATGAAGTGCTAGTAGATTTTATTGGTAAGTTTGTAATAGTATATCTTGATGACATTTTGATATTTAGCAGGTCCGAGGAGGAGCATATGAAGCATTTGGAGATGGTCTTGAGGAGGCTACATCAAGAAAAGTTGATGATCAATCAAGAAAAGTGTGAGTTCCTAAAAACTGAATTAGTTTACCTTGGTTTTGTGGTAGCTAATGGATGTATGAAGATGGACCCTGATAAGGTTAATTCAATATTGGAATGGCTTACACCTAGGTCCATAGGGGATGTTAGGATTTTTCATGGATTGGCCTCCTATTATATGATATTTGTAAGAAATTTCAGTCATGTATGTGCCCCTATTCTCAACACTATCAAAGGGGGAATCAAATGTCAGCTCAAATGGACTATAGCAGCAGACGAAGGGTTTGAAATGTTGAAAAAGAGGATATAAGAGTTACCTACACTTAGGTTTCCCAACGTCAATCAGCTATTTTTGGTAGAGTGTGATGCTAGTAAGATAGCCATTGGAGAAGTGTTAAGCCAAGAGGGACACCTTGTGGCATTCTTTTCAGAGAAGTTAAATGAGGCCAAACAAAAGTGCTCCACCTATGATTTGGAGTTTTATGCTATGGTACAAGCCCTTAAAAAATAGAGACACTATCTCTTACCTAGGGAATTTCTGGTCTACACTGATAACCATGCTCTAAGTTTCTTGAATGGGTAAGAAAAACTAAATCAAAGGTACTAGAAGTGGGTAGAATCATTGCAAGCATAAATATTTGTTATTAATAATAAGAAAGGGGTTAGCAACAAGGTTGCAGATGCTCTTAGCAGAAGATTCTTAACCATACAGGAGATAAAATTGCAAAGTGTAGGGATGGATGACTTGAAAGACCTCTACAAAGAGGACAAAGATTTCAAAGAAGCCTATGAGGCATGTGTGAAGTTCCACCAGGGATTTAAAGTGGATTTCACTGATTTTATGTTGCAAGAGGTTCTATTGTTCAAAGGGCATCTAATGTGTATACCTCAGTGCTCAATGAGGGAGAGCATTATGAAGGAGAAACACCAAGGAAGCTTGGGAGGCCACTTTGGAGTGGATAAAAGATTGGAGAAGGTGAATAGGCATTACTATTAGCCTAAGTTACTGTTAGATGTTAGTAAATTTGTAGAGCAATGTCATATTTGTCAGAGGGAAAAAGGAGAAAGCAGTAACAGTGGGTTATATCGACCCCTCTCCATACCCCAAAGGCCTTGGGAGTGTCTAAGTATGGAATTTGTGTTGGGGTTACCAAAGACAACAAGGGGTCATGATAGTGTATTTGTGGTGGTGGACCATTTTAGAAAAATGGCTCACTTCATTCCATGTAATAAAACCAATGATGCTTCCCAAATTGCAAGCCTATTCTTCAGAGACATTGTAAGGATCCACAGATTTCCACTGAATATAGTAAGTGACAGAGATAGTAAGTTTGTGGGTCAGTTTTGGAGGACCTTTTGGAAAATGTTGGGTAAAAACTTGTCTTTCTCTTCAACCTACCACCCATAGTCAGATGGAAAAATGGAGGTAGTCAATAGGTCACCTGGGAACTTGCTAAGATGCTTGGCTAAGCAATATGGTCAGTCATGGGATCACATCATAGGGCAGGAAGAATTTTCCTATAATGACTCCATTAATAGGATTACTGGTAAAATCCCCTTTAAAATAGTATATGGGGTCAATCCTAGAGGGATCTTAGAGTTGAGGGATCTTAGTTTGAAGGAAAAAAGGAGTGCACAAGGGGAGTCATTTGCAGAGCAGATGAAGGAGCTTCATGATCAAGTCAACAAGACTTTACAAAAGCAATTGGAGAAGTATAAGTCCAAGACTGATCAGACAAGAAGAGATTTGCAGTTCAAGTTTGGGGATCTAGTACTTTCCTATCTCAAGAAGGAAAGGCTACCCAAGGGTCATCCAACTAACCTACTCATGAAGAAGATAGGACCATTGAAGATTTTGCATAAGTATGGAAAGAATACCTATGAGGTGCAGTTGCCTCCTAATTTGGGGATTTCACCCATTTTTAATGTTTGTGACCTGTATCCCTACAAGGGACCATCTCTAGCCATAGGAAAGCACACTCTTGTAGATTTAGGGGATGAGGATTGGGTAAAATACTTTCCTACCCTAATGCCACTGAAATTGGAAAGTATATTGGATTCTAAAGTGATAAAAAAAATAAGGAAGGGTAACTACAAGGAGTACCTCATCAAGTCGCAGGGACTACCTAAAGCTGAGGCCACTTGGATGACAAAGCTGGACATTCTGAAACATGGGATCACCATTGAAGACCTCCTAACTAAAGGGACTTGAGTTCTTTGTCCCAGGGGAGTATGGTGCAGGGCACCTCCCTTTTTTTTTTGTTTGATGTGATGTAGGGTTAGGTTATGTGTTAAGGATGAGTAACAATAAGGTCCACTAGGGTGGATCCAAGTTGTGGTCATTTCCATGTTTGTAAGACCCAAATGAGCTCATGAGGGATGTTATGGTCATTTTGACCTAAATGTGTGATTTTTGTGTACCTAGGGGTTAGAATGTGTCTTAGGACCCTAAATGTGCTATTTATGGTCATTAAATTCAATCATGACCATCGAGTTGACAAAAAAAGTTAAAATGCACAAAATGAAAAAGTTGCTAGCAACATTGAAAAGTTGCTCGAGCAACTTTTGCAACTTCTTGACAAGAAGTTGCAAAATCAAGTTGGAGCAGTTGTAACTGATCATGCTCGGTATATGAGCTTGGATTTGATGTTTTGGGAAGGTTAATGAAGTTTTGAGCTATAGAACTTGTTTTTGGTACTTGTGTACGGATGCTTGTGACTCTATTTTTGTAATCTGCACTGTCTTCTTGCTCCTGTACGACTGTGTACGGACTGGGAGAGAAGATAGGACCCCATGGGGGTGTATTTTTTTCAATTATCTTCCTTATTCAATAGTTATTTTGAGTTCAAGTTCATTTAGTGTAAAGTTAGAGATTTTTGTAAGTCACTGGTCTGCAAGTGACATTTCCAGTGTTGCAGAGTTAGAAATGGCTCTAACCTAAGAACCCATCAGTGGAATTGACCGAAACCATGGGGGAAGTAGGGTTAGAGTCTATAAATAGGGTTTTTGTTTTCATTTTGATTGTTTCAATGGATTTCCTAGACCAAAGGGGAAGCCCTATGGCTGACTGTTAAATACAGGTGAGCCTGGACAGGGTGAAGAAGGATTTTGTTCGAGCACCCATGATCTTGGAGGAAAGAATTAGTGACATTTTAAGAAGCTCTAAGGAGTTTTCTTAAGGGATAAAAATGTGGGAGGAGGTGAAATGAATGTTTGAGATCAATTTGGTGACAATTGATCAAGACTGGTCTAGAGGCCTAATTAATAGGCTAAAAACTAGGGCCTGGTAGAAACTAGGGTTGTGGGTGCATCCAAGAGCCAATATTTTTGAATATGATAGAGTTGATAGACACCTTGAGTATTTTCAAGGTCTTGTGTTGGGTTTTTTGGTGGATTTGGGAGCATTAGCCCAAAAATTGTGAAATTAGACCTACTAGGAAACAAGCCAATTAGGCATCCTAGTGAATTTGATGCCAAATGAATTGGTAAAGTGTCTAGAAGCATGGGGTAGGGTTCTAAAGACCTATGAATGGGAAAATAACATATAAAATATTCTAAGTGACTTTATGGGAAGATCCTAAGCAGAGGTTTGGAATTCTAGGGGGAAATCTAGTGAAGAGGTCTAGGCCATTGAGGAACTAGTTGGACTAGTTGAGCTTAGAAACTTTGGAATCTTCCATAGATCAACTAGACCTTGGAGGATAAGTTGATAGTTAGGGTCTTGGATATCCTAATTGGAGGATAATCCAAAAGGAGTTAAACATTGGATGGTTAGGAGAGAGGAAGAAGCATATTGAGTGAAGAAATCACTAGAGTACCAAACCCTCTGCATCAGTATCTAACAAAATATGAGATATTAGTTGTCTTAGGTCACCCAAATGCTTTCAATAAGTAATATATGATGTTCTTAATACATTATATTCCACAAATAGAAAAATAAAAACCAATATGGATGGCAAAACTCACAAAATGTGCAAAAAATTGTAGATTTCTTCCTTATTTTGTGTGCAGTCTGTACAATACTGAATCATATCCATCATGGACATATTTTAGACCTTTTAAAGACTCCCTATAACTCCTTTAACCAACTCTGATCAGTTGGATAAATTATTTTATGCCTAAACATTACAAATCCTAATCCCCTCCATTTTGTATATGTGACCGTTTACATTCAAATTTTGAATTATGAAACCAACAAAATGACTTTATTGAATGACAACTTTTATTCTATCAACTCCTATTCCCTAAAATGACTCTATTGACCTTATTAGTCTTATTTAAGACCCCTTAGACACCTATTGACTCTAACTCCTCATTACATCATATTTGTTAGCCTAAGGCCTATAAGGTCCTTTACGACTTATTACATTGCATTTACATTTTGACTTCAAAATTCATGTTTAAACTTCATAATTGGTTCCAAAATGGTCCAATTGATTATATTATATTTATTCATGTTCTCCCATGTCTTCTTAGTTCCTTGGTGTTCATTTCTTGTCCTAGGTGCCCCAGCACCATGCTCTCTGGGTTTAAAATGATTCTTGTCCCAAGAATCCAACTTGGCCTTATGCCAATCATCTCTCCATTGGTTGTTATGTTTCCTGATTTTATGATAGAGAATAAAATCTCCCAATGTCATTGGCTTTCTACACTTCAAACTTGCATTTTCATTAAAACAAATATTAGAAACAAAAACAAATTGTTGCTTCCCTTTGCTAGAAAATTGTTGTTGTTTTCCATGCACTCTATCTGCAAGTACCCTTGGTCTTTCTCTCTTTTGTTGTTGTGCCAATGATCCATGTAACTTCTTAATTTTTTTTTCCAAAATGCTTCTCTTCAAGAGGACATTTGAATGTCCCAATTTGAACATGAGTCAAATCCCAAAGTTCTTCAACATTAGGATTGCTACACTTCTTTTTTTCCTTCCACTCATCAACCATACTCCAACCAGTATCTATCATTGTTGTATTCTACCTTTTCAAAGGCATTCTATCTCCAAATCACATCAAGTCATTTTCATGAACCTTACTACTCAAAGTTACTAATTTGTACTTCTCCTTTCCTTTATGAACAACATAAGTATTAGAGTATCCATCATGAAAAGTCCTAGCATATTGTCATGGCCTACCTAAAATAATTTGCCCACATGTCTTAGGAATGATGTCACACATAACCTGATCACTTTTGTATCATCATGTCAAGGATATTTTCTTGTTCTTAATAAAACTCATTGGCATCTTCCTCATGATGACTTCATCATCATTACAAAAGCTTTCTAGCTAATGAAATTTATATCCTTATGCATTATGCTGCTGCGATTTTGCCTCTTTTTTTGTACACTACTAGTCATTGGTTTACATTTCCCTGTAATCCTGATGCAAAATGTTTTCTTGAAGTATGTTAGGGGTATAATGCATTCAAGCAAAAGTATCTGGAGGCTGCTAATTCTTTTGTACTAGAAAACACATTTTTCTTGGTAATTTGAAGTCATCAATGGAAACTTACAATCCTAAACAATTAGTATACCATTGATGGCTTCATAATTACTAAGTGAAACGTAGTTCTCTGATCTGGAACCCCCTATTGTGATGATCCTATGCAGTTCCACATAGACACGACATGTTCCTTAGAATACTTATAATCTCACAATAGCTGAGAAACATAAATGTAGGCATCATGGTCATAATTCTTTGGAGACACAACATAATTGAGTGGTGTCTCCAAAGAATTATGACCATGATGCCTACATTTATGTTTCTCATCTATTGTGGCCCAAGACCCCATATGACCCTTTATGACACTTTATGATCCCTAAGAATACATCTTAGAGGTCTTAAAGTGTCATAAAGGGTCATAAGAAGCTCCTAGGAGGGGCCAGATGAGCTTCCAACTTCACGTGGTTGGTCATGTTAAGTAGAGAATGTTAAACTATTCTTGAAACAAAGAGAAGCTCAATATTTTAAGGTATCACTCCATCAATGCACGACAAATATTTTTTTTTAAATATAGCATATTTTCGCAATTGCAATGATATTCAGAGAACAACTAACACCAAAGCACTACATGCAACATCCAAATGTCAGAATAATCTAACAGATGGATGTTGCATGTATAGCATATCCATCGCAGACCTGTCATACTTGTGATACACATAATTTGTAACGATGGCAGGTTGACCATTCTAGCTGGTGTATAATGGTGTATAATGTGATGGTCAATAACGTCGCAATAATGATAGTATTCAAAGAATGTTTGACACCAAAGCACCAATGCGACGTCCAGATGTTAGAAAAATCTGACACCTGGTCGTCGCATGGACAACATATCCATTACATACCCGTCGTAATGGTGACACTAATAATGTGTAATGGTGGCATGTTAACCATCATAGCCAGTTCATATTATGATGGTCGAGACAATCGCAATAATGACGGTCATACTAGGTGTCGGTGATTCCGATACCAAAACTGCAACACCGGTCTATGTCGCTTGCCCGATGGGGTAGTGTCAGAATTGCGCCGCATATCCATCAAAAAGATGTCTCAAATGTACTAGTGTATGGACCTCTGGTGAGTGATTTTGACCTTCTCTAGCATTTATTACATTTAATTGATGTTTCAACACCTAGTTAGGGTTTTTTTATGCATTTTTTAGTAAAGTTATGCATAGTATGTTGTTAAGTTGTGGGTAGATAGGTAAAATGACATGTCCATGTAGTGAAGTGGCACATAGAAACTCATAAAATGTCACGTAGGAAAATTCATAAGTCACATGTAGTAAGAATTAAGTCACGTGTATGAAACCCTAGCCAAAACCCTAGATTTAAGTTACGTGTACTAGTGATTAAGTCACGCGTATGCTACAAAGTAACGTATACTAGGCCATGTTACACCTATGAAGGATGAAATACTGTGTATGATAGGTAAAGTAATGTGTAGCATGAAATGATGTGTACACCCTTTGAATTTTCATGTGCACACAGGCAAAATGGTGCCTAAGTGTAAAGATTGAAAAACCTTGATCGTTTGTGGTCATCTCTGATAGATCGAATATGAAATTGATAAAAAAATATAAGTAGGTTGGATTTAGTAATGAAACCAAGTGTTTAGGATGTTAGTATGATTGATTAAATGGATGTTTGATTATATCAATCTAATTGGTAGGATAAGATAAACTGATATATTTTCCCCTTCTCACGATATAGGGTTAGGAAAAATAGTTGATGTTGCTCAAAAAGAGCGATAGGTTGATTTGATGATAGATTGATTTAAGATAATCCAAATAAATGATGAAATTAATCAAATCCACTTGATTTGCAAAAATAGGTTTTGTTCTGGAAGTTGTATGTCCAAAGTGTCCCATCTTGGCTTGCTGATATGGTATATCAGTTGTCAGGGCATGAGAGACGTGTTATTGGTAGATGTAGTTTATTCTATCTCTTAGAGCTTCCTTAGTTCTAGATTAACCATAGACTTCTCACAGCTATGGCAAAGTGATGACTCTCTAACCATAATACCTTCCATATTCCCATAGGAGAGATGATGATTACACCTGAGGACGTGTACAGATTGCTACTGATCCAGACTCAAGGAGAGCGGGTTTATTATGATCAGGTGTATGATGGCAGTGCATGCAGATGATTCTTTGGAGATCGAATGATTGGGGATGAGAGTATCACATGGGGACAGTTTGCTTCATTTCCTACTCTTCCTACACTTGGGTGCATTGATTGGTGGAATTTTATTACCAGATCGTCGTGGTCATGATTTTGCAGTTGGTTGGGGTCGCATAATTGAGGACATGATTGTCAATCCTCATATATTTGAATTGGGTTCCTACGTAGTATCATGATTTTCACCATGTAGTGTACAAGGGTAGTGCTTCATTATCTGTTGGAGAGATGTTGATACAGTTATGGACATGGGAGCACATTCCTTGTTGGAAATGAGTTGAGTAACTGAGAGGGGAGGGGTGAATCAGTTACCACAAAAACAAATCCAAGTCCCTTAGATGTCTTAAACAAATTTAACACTATTGCCTGGTTAACATAGATATTTCACTGTCACTTGATTAACATAAAAAATCTTAAGATATTAATTGTGATTCTCTTTAGTAATTAATTGCACAAACATAAACCATAAAGAAAATGAAATATACACAGATAACACCAAGATTTAACATGTAAACCCAATATGGGAAAAACCTCCAATAGCCACTAGTCACTATTTTTCACTCTTAGGAGCCAACCCTATTAAAGGTTACAATAACACACTGTTAGGTGTGACCCTATTAGAGGATTTAATCACCCTATAAGGAGTGGCCTTGTGAGAGGACTTCAAACACTTCAATGTAGAAATGTCACCTTGTGAGAGGATTTCCAAAATACTGTTAAGAGATTTTGATTATTGCTATAATTGTTAGAGAGTAAAAATGGATTGACCTATTTTGATAAGAAATTGTCTTTGCTGATTCAGATATTTGTTCTAGATTAAATACTTGATCCTCACTAATTGGATATTTTGTTTTATTCCTCTGTATTCTATCCTCAATCAAAATCCCATCTGATTTTGCCTTCACTCTTCATATCACACTTCACATACAATTCCACATCACCACCACACTATTCAATCCAAACTTGACCTTATATATATATGATAAGCCTTGTCAAGTCATCCTTAATATCCTTCCAAATAAATAATAAAACTTATGTTTGTCGGCTGCATATAACTAATTATCCATAAAATATAAACCATTGTTAGTCGGCTGACACTAACTATTTTACTCGGTCAACACTGAAATCCTTCAATGCTCGACCAACACTGTAATGCCCGAGTGAACTTGGTTAGAACTAAAAATCACTTTGATCATCTTTAATTCCTAAGAGAGCTTGGTAGACACTGACTGTGCTCGGGTAGGATTAGACATTTGTGTAAACATAACTATACTTGTGTAAACATCAATGACAATACATAATAATTGTCATCAACAATCTCCCTCTTTGGCATTGATGGCAACACAACATGTCATAATACAAATAATTATAGAGAAGCAGACATAAGAATGAAATTTTATTAATGTCTTTAGCTTCATTCTGATTCTCATCCAAAACTCCCTCAATCACTGAAATATAGATTTCTCCCTCTAACATTAATCTTCCTCTTTACTGAAATACAGATTTCTCCCTCTTACGTTAATCTCCCGGATAAATTTCTTCCTCTTTCATCAATCTCTCCATCAGTAATCTTTACTGACATACAGTAATCTCTACCTCTTTCACTAATCATTATGACATACAGTAATCTCTCCCTCTTTGACAACCAATGCCAAAGACACCAACTGACATATCCAATGAAATTATAATGTACCTATCTGTACTAATTCATATGCAATAAACTCTAAATATTTGCATCTACATGTTAAGTATGTTTTGTAGCTCGGTTGATGCATCACTAAACTATGTTTTAGTGAGCCTCAGTTAGGCAAATCACCCCTAGCTTTCCTCTAAGATACAAAAATGCATCCTTAGGTAATGTTTTTGTGAATATGTCTGCAATTTGTTCTTTAGTATTCACATATTCCAATCTTACTTCCTTGTCCTGAACCAATTCCCTCAAGAAATGATACTTTATTGCAATATATTTATTCTTAGTATGCATCATAGGGTTCTTTGAGATATTAATAGCACTGGTTTTGTCATAGTAGATAATGATTGGTTTTGTGATTTCCACCTTCATACCTGACAACAATTATTTGAACCATATGATGTTTGAACAATTCACTGTTGTAGCAACATATTCTGCTTCCGCAGTAGATTAAGAAATGTTGTTTTGTTTCTTTCTTGTCCAGGAGACTAACCTCTTTCCAAGAAATAGTGCTCCACCACTTGTGCTCTTTCTTTCATCAACACTTCCTTCCCAATCAGCATCAGTAAAAGTCTTCAAATCAAATTTTCCTCCTTTCTTATACCATAATCCATAATATTCAATACCCTTAATATATCTTAGAATCCTTTTGATAGCCATCAAATGATTCTCTCTAGGATTAGCTGAAAACCTTGCAACAATACCGACTGCTAATGCAATGTCAGGTCTAGTGTGAACAACACATTGAAGTTTTCCAATCATGGATCTGTATGTAGCCTGATTTACCTCCTTTGAATCATCATCCTTAGATAGCTTATGTCTGGTAGGCATGGGTGTTCCAACTGGTCTAGAATCTTCCATCCCAAATTTCTTCAGGATCTCCTTTATGTATTTAGACTGAGTAATGTAGATACCATCCTTCATCTGATAAACTTGTAAGCCAACAAAGAATTTTATTTCACCAAACATAGACATCTCAAATTCCTTACTCATAGCTTCTGAGAATGCTCTGCATAAGTCATCATATCCAGTAAACAATATGTTATCAACAAATATTTCTGCCAATAGTATCTTGTTCTGAGGTCCTTCTTTGATTTATAAGCTACTATTATCATTAGTTCTTTGAAATCCAATACTTATCAAGTAACCATGCAGTCTTTCATACCAGGCTCTTGGAGCTTGCTTGCTAGGTCTATAAAGCCTTCAGGTTGCTCAATATAGACTTCCTCTTCTAGAATTCCATTCAAGAATGTATATTTTACATCCATTTGATATACCTTGAATCCTTTATGTGCAGCGTATGCCAAAAGAGTTCTGAATCCTTCAAGTCTTGCAACAGGAGAAAAAGTTTCTCCATAATCAATACCCTTTTCTTGAGCATATCCTTTACACACTAATCTGGATTTGTTTACAAAAAATTCACCTTTCTCATTCATCTTGTTTCTGAAAACCCACTAAGTAACAATCACATTCTTGTCTTTTGGTCTAGGTACAAGAGTCTAGGTTTTGTTCTTTTATATCTGCTCAATTTCTTCATTTATTGCTTCTATCTAGTTCTCATCATTCAATGCATATTTAACAGTTCTAGGTTCAATTTCACTAAGTAAACATGTACCTTTTATTTTTTTCATTGTCATTACACATTCTGTCTAATCTCCAATTATTTTTTCAGGTGCATGATGCCTTCTAAAGTATTTTGAAAGTATAGGATCCTTCCTCTTCGATTATGGGCTTGCTCCACTATGTTCACCGTGCTCAAATATTTTGTCATGTTCTTCTGTCTGATACTTAGGTTCCACTATCTGAGACTCAGGTGTATCTATTTGTGACTCGGGTACCTCTATCTATGACTCAGGTGCCTCTGTCTACAACTCAATTTCTTCAGTCTAAGACTCGGTTCCCTCTGTTTGTGATTCAGTTTCTTCCATTAGCATCACTGGTTGCACAGGTTGCAACAAGGTTTGTGTTGATGAATTCAGTGGTTGACATGATTGTTGTCCAATCACCATTGCCTATGTCTTAGGTATAGTATCAAGTTCATAATACACAAATTTTATGTATTCTTTAGGCTTTTTACTACTTTGTTCTTCATTTCTCTCTACAAACTCATTGAGCTTTACATGCACACTTTATATGACTTTATGAGTAGTAAGATTTAAACATTTATATGCTTTTCTTTTGCTGGAGTAGCCTAGGAATATACCTTCATCATGTTTTACATCAAATTTTCCATTTCTTGTTTCCTTCAAGATGTAGCATTTACTTCCAAATACTTTAAAATAATGAACATTAGGCTTATAGCCATACCTTAATTCAAAAGGTGTCTTCTCAGTACCTTTCTTTAGTTGAACTTGGTTCAAGGTGTGAATTGTAGTGCTAAAGGATTCCTTCCAGTATTTGGTAGCAACATCCTTCTCAATCATCAAGGTTCTTGCACAATCCATAATGGATCTGTTCCTTCTTTCTGCAATACTATTTTTTGTGGTGTACCTGGGGCAGCTACTTGTCTTTTGATTCCTCTTTCATTTTAGAACTCATTGAATTCATTATAAATGAATTATCCTCCTCTGTCAGATCTTAGACATTTAATTTTCTTTCTCGTTTCTTTTTCAACTTTGGCTAGGTACCATTTGAAATTCTGAAAATCTTTTGATTTTTCTTTGAGAAACATAACAATCATCATTGTGGGATGACCATAAACAAATAGAATGAAATAAATTTCACCTGTGTAGCTTGTTGTTCCAATTGGTCCACATAAGTCAGTATGCACCAATTCCAAGACTTCTTTTGTATTGTAGTTCTTGCTCTTGAAGCTTGTTTGGCCAATTTTCCCAATTTGACATTGTTTGCATATTTCTAGTTCAGGTTTATTCAGAACAGGAATACCTCTTACTATTTTTTTCTTACTTATGTTGATCAGGTTGTCAAAGTTTACATGACACAAAATTTTATGCCATAACCATCTTTCTTCTACATGTGCAATAAAACATAAACTTTCATTGAAATCAAGATAAAACATATTACCTTTTGTTTGCCTACCAGTTCCAACCAGGTTTCCTCTACCATCCAGGAGCTTGGCCTTTCCATTCATGAATTTGACCTTGAAACCAATGTTATTCAGTTGTGCTACACTTAGTATATTATGCCTTAGTCCTTCAACCCAATAAGCATTATCACATTTGATTCCTTTAGTAAGAGCAATACAACCTTTACCTTTCACATAGCAGGGTTCATCATTCTCAAAACTAACACTCCTACCATCATAATGTTCAAGATGTTAAAATTTGGTTTTATCACCAGTCATGTGGTGAGAAAAACCACTATTAATTATCCAGGTGTCATTCTTACTAATATGAGAGTATAGTGCAGTCTTTTCATTATCTTCACTGTCTGACTCATCCTTAATAGAAATGTAAACCATTTCATCTTCATATTTATCACTATCATAATATTTAGCAATATAAAAAGATTTCTTACCTTTGTCCTTGTAGCTTTTGTAATCTTTCTTTCCTTTATACTTGTTGAACTGATGGAAGTGCTCCAAGGTTTGCTTTGCACTTTCTCAACTTAGGAATCTGCTTGTCCTACTCTACTTAGTATTCCTATTTCTCTCCTATAACCCTAATAGTCTCAATTATCCACCCTAATACTATCCTAACTCCACTCTAATAGTTAGTTATCTTGTGCTTAACCTTGAAGGATTTCCAACATTGAAATTTTCTCTTTGCCACTATGCTCTCTTGGATGATTCCAAGATCAAACTTCTCAAAAATTGTTCACTAGTGCTACAAGGGATATGTCCATCACTAAACCATCCTTTTGACATCCAATCCATCCCATTTTAATGGGTCTTCAAACTCAAATAAATCAAGTTCCACCTTTACAGTGCTTTTGATCCTATTAGGCCTAGTAATCCAATTAGCCCTATCCAGAGGGTTTTACTTGATTCTCTCTCAAAACTCTCAAACAACCCTAAAAAAAAAATTAGGATTCAAACACCCTTTTCAAATACATTAGATATTTTCAAGGTTTTATCTCCCTAATCCCTCTGTACACTATTGTCCTGAAATATAGGTCAAATAGGGCTATTTTCATGCATTAGTTGCAGTCATCTGATTTCTCCCTAGAAATATATCCATATGGATTGGTAAGGACCTTATCTCATAGATAGGGTTATAATAGACCCTAATTCTTCTAAACCTGCAATTTTTTTTCTTCTCCCAAGCATTCCCTTGCAATGGCACTCAATTCTTTCACTGTTATACACCTAGCCGGACAGGCATTGCTCACCTAGGGCATAACTTTAAAAATAGCTACTCGACTCCTCAAACCTCCTACTTTCATATGTATACTTTACACATGCTCCCCTAACTCATTCATCCAACCTTTTGAGTTTTGCATGGTTGAATTTCATGGGGGAGCTATAAAACCAAAACTACACTGAACTGGACTAGCAAACTCTCTAAAACTTAAACAATTTCCTAAGGCTACCAAATCAACACTACTCTACTTATGCACTAAAATAAAAATCCTTGAATATTTTCCTAATACATGAATCCACCAATAGATCAAGTATTTCAATCCATTAAAACATTAAGAACATTCAAACAAGTCGACTGTACTCTGTATCTCTGAACACTTGCTCTCTTTCTTTCAAAAAATTTCTTACAATTAATCTAACTTCAGAAATGAGCCATAGAGTATCATAAGATTCTTACTCCACAATTTTATGCCACTATCATTTATTTCCCACTCCTAGAATGAGTGGAATCCAAAGTTGTCGAGTTGCATGCAACATTTGCAAAAGTTTCAAATGTTGTCATGACAAATTTTGAGCATCTTTTGCATTTATGATGCAAACTATCTTTTATAGCCTCTAACCCATACAACTCAATGCATTAACATCATTAAAGCCTCTTTAAGAATATATCTAACCTTATATAGGTCTAGGACACATTTAGACCCCATTTCCCAAATTTAGGCCTATTCTAAGGACTAAACACTTAAAAGAAAACTAAGCTAAACTAGAATGAAATTAGCACTAACCACTAATTCACCTAGTCACGTGTTGGTACTCCTAAATTTGGAACAAATTTGGAGTGACCATGTTAAAATTTTCAGATAAGCGAAGTGAATACCCTTGAAAACTTTGGTGAGATCGCTCAGTTGGAATGCTTGTAAGGATGCCCCGATGATTTTAATGAGGTACCAATTGGGAAGAAGGTTCAGTACCTTCCATTTTTCATATGCAGTGGGTTCCAACTCCTAAGTTCCAAATCTGACATGTTTAGGGAGTAGTCATTTTGAGGGGATCACCTAAATCTGCATTTTGCTAAAGTGTCATTTTGTTGTCCGGAGCCTACTTTTCTTCTGAATATCTTGCACCCTATTGAGTTTCATAAGCCATCACTTTGGGAATGTGTTATATGTATATCATAGAACTTATGTTTTAGATCTCACCTCATTCCAAATCCATTTGATAGGTCTTCATACTTCCCAAAGTTGGTTGCTCAGAACTGTTTGCATTTTTTGTTCTGCCTAGAAATCTGAATAGCCCAGTTTGACAGGTTATAACTTTTGACCAGTTGATTTAATTGACAAAGTGCCTTTTGTATTTTGTTCTAGTGGTCACACACTCCAATATTTCCAGTTTGCAAATCCCTATGAAATCAGATGACAAGTTTTTTAGAACCATTCCATTGGTGAATAATTTTGATTTCCTCTGTTTTCAAGTACAGAATTGCTAAGTTGTCCACTTTGAGGTCTTGAAAATCTATACCCGGGTGAACATTTTGGATAATTGAGTTGTCCCTCATATTGTAGACCTAGGAGTGAACTCATCTAAAGATTCCCAAACTTTGACCAATCCGGTTGATTGCTTCTCCATGCTAATTCCAGATTCAGTTTCTACTTTCACTGTTTTAAAATCCAGAAAAGTGTTAGGATGCTAATTTTACAGATTTGTATCAATTGAGAAGTTTGTTTTCAGAACAAGGTAACTGAGGATTCATGTTCTCCATATGACATTCAATCAGGCTCCAGAAGTTGAAATTCTGAAGATTCATTTTAGTGATTTTGTGAACTTAGTATCAGAGGCAGTTTTTGTAGATTGACAGTACAGAATAGAATCAAATTTATAGAATGGTCATTTTGCAAGAGTGATAACTTTTGGTCTCAATGTTGTTTTCAAGAAATGATTATGGGACCTTTCTCTTTGTATGTGAGTTTACTACCCGAATTGGTGGTTGAGTCTCACAATGTGTTTTGATATCTTTGCAGAAGTGATTCTGAGGGTGGTTTGCATACATTTCTACAAGTGCATTTGCAGCTTTATGAAAAAGATCAACTGGGGAATTTAAAGTGTTTTTTTTTCTGAGGGCATCATGGATGTATTTGTTTTGCAAGGTGATTGTTGAAATATTAGTCTATGTGTTCATCAAATCCTAAGGATGAATATTTTCAAATGGATCCTTCCCAAGCCAAAGAAGTTTAAATCAGAATTACTCATCCTTCGTTTTGTTTTTATCCATGGAAGTGGAATATCAGTATTTACAGAGAATGATTTCATGAGGGCTAAGTGTTAAGCATCCAAAGTATTATGTCTGATGTTAAGGGAAATAGAATAAAAGCACACCATAGGGCTCGTGAGGTTTCCTCCCTCCATATACATTGCAGTTGCAAATCAACTCACTCGAAGAGGTCTTTTCAAAGAGTAATTCACCTACATAAGTCTATGCATTCCATGCTGATTTTGGAAAAGACTTAAACATTTCATGCCAATGAGAAAATCGAAAGACATGATGAGTAGACATATGAGGAGAGGTTAGTGCATACCAAAGACATTTTAAAAGTGTTTGAAGCAAATGCCATTGGATGATGTTAAAACCAAAGAATGAAAGGCTGCAAATTAGAGAGCATTGAAGGAGACCATGCATTGGAAGAGATTGTTGCACATATTTGAGAAGAAGAAGCCACACATTGAATAAAGAAACAAAGTTTTAAAAAGATAAAACACGGATTTGCAGAAACAAAAAACATAGTCATATTGTGGGGTGCATAACTTTTTATTCAACTGTTGGATCAAGCCAAATTTTGGATATGTTGTCAAAAATCTAATTCTCCAGATTCCCACTAGAGAAATTTTCCAAATTCTTCCTGGTTTGCGAGATAAAATTGTCTGTGTGCAGCACTATCAAGAGGATAAAATTGTTTTTTTGAGAATGCTTAAAAGCATTATCCCATATTGCCTGTGCGGTGGCGTTTTTTAGTCTTTATATACTAAAACACTTAGTATATGAAATAAGTAAGAGAGCCTAAAGGCTCTTGGCAGACTCTTGAGGGCTGGAGGAATGGATACATGGGACAACCACTATATTTTGAGATAAATTTTGAAAATGCCTTTGAAACCATGAAACCCATTATCCCAAATTCATCCCACTAGCGAAAACTGAGATGTTTATATGCCAAAATGCAAACATGTTAATTTGAAGGAAGGTGAGGAGGCTATCCACACGCGTGCCTAGTCATCTGACTGCCTTGGTTTCCATGCTTGAAAATGGAGGAAAATAAATTTTGATCAAAATGACATGTGGCATCCGGTCGTGTGGTAGCGAGAAGTTCTGGTCATGTGCCACCAAAGGAGATAACCGTGGAGACTTGGCAACTGACCGCTAGCGGTTAGTCACGTAGTCAGCAAATAAAGAAGAAATTCGCCGAGACTTGGCAACTGACCGCTAGCGGTTAGTCATGAAGTAGCCAAAAGAGGAAGATGACTGCCACGATGAGGAGGTAACCACCAGTCGCATGGTCGCCAGATAGAAATAAGCCGCCAGATGCTAGTCGCCAGGTCGTCCAAGGTTGACAGTTGAGTTGAAAATTGCTCGCGACTTGGAGACTAAGTGTGGTTGCATGGTTGTTGGTTAAAGATGCTAAGTGGAAATTTATTCAGAGACTGTGAGACTGTGGTTGGTCGCATGGTCACCGGATTTAACTGTGGTTAGTAAAAATATTCAGAGACTTAGAGACCAAGAAGAAAAGCTAACCAGGGTTAAAGGCACAGTTAAAAGACTAGTTTATGATAGTGAATCAGCGTGTGCCACTTGTCAAAATCTGGTGGCATTTGGGAAAAATAGGCAGAAAATAGGGTTTTTAAAGGAAATTTAAATGATATGCAAATTTTAAAGGGTAAAGTGCATAGTTTGCAAAAGTATTTTATTTTGCAAGTATTTGAAAAATACATTTCGGGAAGATGTTGCAACACATGAAAGATCAGATTTTTGCAGAATAAAGAATCAGATTTGGAGAGAATGAAGATCAGAAAATAGGATCAGATTTGCACAAAGGGATAAGACAAAATGCACATATATTTTATTGCAAAAATCAGATTTGTGAGAGCTTTTCGGGAGGTTTTGTGAGCAGATATTTTCTCAGATTTCAAAGATATTTTCTCAGCAGATGGAATTAGATTTGATGGATTTCTCAATGGAAGATGATGGATATTTGCAAGGGACAAAATTAGATTTTGAAAAGACTAGTGGAGCCAGGCATTAATGAAATCAGTCAGATATTGAAAGACTTTGAAAACAAGAAAAAATTAGATTTTAGAGATCACCGATGGTAACACATTCAAAGGATAAAAGGTAAAATGAGTTTTAGATATTTTAAAAAAGAAGAAATGAGTACAAATAAAATTTTAAGAAGAGGGACAGGTGTGAATATCTCAGAAATATTAGGGTTTCTTCTCTTCTTATTTATTCTCTTCTCTTTTCTGTTTGGAAGGTTTTGATTTCAGGTTCCTATTTTGGTTCATGTGGAGGTTCCTGGTCTTGTTCTTGTTCCTATCTTTGTTTGGTTCAGTACAAGTTACCATTGGTTTGAAGATTTTTATTTGTAAAACATACTTCTTTTTCATGCTTAGTTCTTGAGTTTATTGTCTGGATATCTGGAAACAACTTGGATTAATGGGAATACAGTGCAGTTCCTATTCATTGTTGTTTTGTCTCTTTTGACTGTGGTTTATGCTCTAGTATTGTTCATTTGTAAGGCATCTGAAATATACCTACTACAAGGTAGTGTGTCTCATCATTTGTGAGTCTTTCTCAAGGAGAGAGTTAAATTTTTTAAATGATTTCAGAGAGCAGGACATGGCTATGAAGATCTGATGAAGAAGTATTGAGTTGAGTAGATTGTTTGTAAGGCATCCAATCTGGATTGTATGAAGTTTGTAAGGCATTCTTCAGTATTGCATTAGTTTTTTATTGTTGACATATGTTTTC
>MU224534.1:385451-399356 GCA_018584345.1 Thuja plicata
TTGATGATATCCTCATTTTCAGTAAGACCAAGGAGGAACACCTCCAACATTTGTAGATTGTGATGAAGAAACTTCATGAGGAGAAGTTGTCCATTAATTTGGAAAAGTGTGAATTTATGAAGCAAGACCTGATCTATCTTGGTTTTGTGGTTGTTAGAATAGTCCCAAAGGATAAATGAGAGGGGGGGATGAATCAGTTATCAATTAATTTAATTATTTTCTTTTATTAACTCCAGAATACAACAAAGTAAATGCACATTTAGATAACACAATAGACAACACCACAATTTGGTTACGAGGAAACCAAATGGTAAAAACCTCGGTGGGAAATAACACCCACAATGAACTATACTTGTGTATAATAATCCCTGTTACAAGATCTTGCAACCTTGTTAGGAGTTTTTCTTTACAATGCAATAAGTATAGTGACCTGGTTAAGGGTCTGACCCTATTAGGATTCTTTTACAAATTACCCAGCTAAGGGTGAGGACTCACTATCCAAAAGCTCACTGCTTTAATGGTGAAGGCTACAACCTTCTATAGAATAGATATGCACTATATCTGATGATGAGCTATAGAGTAGACCTATTGTCTTGATCAGTTCTAGTGTATTGTAATCTTCCACTTCTTCTTCACATAGATCCTTGATGAATGAAACTCAATTGGTATCCTGCTATGTACTTTTCCTGTATCTTTTCTTATCATTCACACCTAGCATTCCATAAATGACTTGCTATAAGTATCTTCCTCAAAGTATAAGATCAAGGGACCTATTAGAAAACTCTTCATAAAATCCTTGTCATCTTTACTAATCACGCAAGCATAATTACAACTGCATAATATAAACTAAATAGACGTGACACTTCACTAAGTCAGCCTCACCAAATTAACTCTAACTTTGCAATCTTGTTGAAACACATTTGGCGCCTTTAGATAATTATCACCAACTCATAACTAAACTTTAATATACACATGCATATCCTAAAGATAGGTGCAACTCAAGAACCAATGCAATACTTCAGCTCTGTACAAACAAACTCCAGAAATTTTAACTGCCACATAATAGAATTACTCAACACAACTGAAACTTCATATCTGAGTCTGTGTGTATGAACAAAACATAAACATCATGTCTACAACATGAATATAACCATGCAAGGCTTGATACCATCATTCTAATAAGTACATATAGAACAATGTTGTATATTATATGTTGTCATCAATGACAAACATGCAATCAACTAGCTGCCAGAAGTAAATCTCCAATAATCTCCCCCTTTGACATTGATGGCAACATATGATATTAAAAACATCTTCAGCACATGGTGTCTTCTTTCTTTTTAAAATCTTCTCAATATCCTCATCAAAGATTTCTCTACACTGTTGCAGCTCCTCTATCTATGCTTATATTCCCCCAGAGTATATGCTCCCCCTTACTATATACTCCCTCTTTGATATCAATGGCAAAGGGCACCATAAACAATTAAGAACAGGTACTACTACAGAAGTAGAGTATTCAACCATTCATCATTCACTTAATGAGTGATTTTCTTGTTGCTTTATCTAATTAGACTCAAGAGAGGGAATTACTCCCAACTTCTCCTTGAGATACTCAAAAGTATCTTTTGATAAAAGCTTTGTGAAAATATCTGCCAACTGTTCTTTGGTGCTCACATAGTCCAATTTTACTTCATTATCTGCAACTTTTTCTCTAAGAAAATGGTATTTAATCTCAATGTTCTTTGTCTTTGCGTGCATCATAAGGTGCTTGTACATGTTGATAGTACTGGTGTTATCACAGTGAATAACAATAGGATAATCAACCTGTATACCAAAATCTTTAACCATCTGCTTGATCCAAACCATTGTTGAACAATTCATTGTTGCTGCAACATATTCAGCTTCTGCTATCGACTGCGAGATACAATTCTACTTCTTTCTTACCCAAAAACCAACCTATCTCCAAGAAATACTGCTCCTCTAGAAGTACTCTTCTTGTCATCAAGGCAACCTGCCCAATCTGCATCTGTATACACATGAAGTTGTACATTCTCTAATTTAGGATACCATAAACCATAGTCTATAGTTCCCTTTAGATATTTTAATATTCTCTTTATTGTCATTAGGTGATTCTATTTTGGTTCGGCTGAAAATCTTCCAACAATGCCAACTGAATTAGATATGTCTGGTCTAGATTGAGTAAGATATATAATTTTTTCAATCATAGACTTATATAATGTCTTTTCAACTATTGCGGAATCATCTTCTTTAGAAAGCTTGCTTCCAGTTATCATAGGAGTGCATACTAGATTATAGTCTTCCATCTTGAAGGTCTTCAATATTTCTCTCACATATTTGGATTGATTTATGAATATTCCTTTATCTGTTTCCTTTACGTTCAATCCCAAAAAATATTTTATAGGACCAATCATTCTCATTTCAAATTCATTCTACATTTATTTTGCAAATTCTTCACTAAGCTTGTCATTACCTCCAAAGATAATGTCATCAAAAAATATGGCAACAAGTAATAGTCCATCAGGTGTCTCTCTTATGAATAGGTTACAATCTGGTGCTCCTTTCTTAAATCCAATCCTGGTAAGATAACCATCTAGTCTCTCATACCAAGCTCTTGGGGCATGTTTAAGTCCATAGAGTGCTTTCTTCAATCTACATACCATGTCTGGCTTATCTGATTGATTAAATCCTTCAGGCTGTTCTATGTAGACTTCTTCCTTTAAGTCACCATTCAAAAAGGTGGATTTTACATCCATTTGATAAACTTTGAAGTCTTTGAATGTTGCATAGGCAAAGAATAACTTAATGGCTTCTAATCTTCTCACAAGGGCGAATGTGTCAGTGTAATCTATCCCTTCCCTCTGTGTGTATCCATTACACACTAGTCTTGCTTTATTTTTGGCCATTGTACCATCTTCATTCATCTTGTTCCTGAATACCCACTTTGTTCCAATCATATTTTTGTCACTAGGTCTAGGGACCAATTCCCATGTATCATTTTTTATTATTTGGTCTAATTCTTCTTCCATTTCTTTCTGCCAATCAGAATACTTGCAATAATCATTTAAAGGTTCAATCTATGAAAGTAAACATACATCTTCATCCACTGTTAACCTTTTTGCTTTTGATCTAGTCAAAACACTGCTACTCTGATCTCCAATGATATCATCCTTTGAATGATACCTAGATGTGAACTTTGAAACTTTTGGTGTAACATCCTCATATTTAATTTTTGATACTTCTTTGCTTGATTCAGGTTCATTACATGAAACATCAATGCAATCAAACATTTCTTCAATAACAGTGTCTTTACTGCTAGGCCTAGGTTCATCCTCGATCATAGGTGCATATTCATAGTACCTTTCTTGAACCATGAACTTCTCATCAATCTTTACATGAGTACGTTCAATTATCTTCTTTAATCTCAAATTAAAACATCTGTATGCTTTGCTTTTAGTAGAGTAACCAAGGAAAATACCTTCATCGCTTCTAGCATCAAACTTACCAACACCATCATCTCTCTTGATGTAACACTTGCTGCCAAATATTCTGAAGTATTTTACTGTAGGTACATTACCAAACCAAATTTCATAAGGTGTCTTATCCACACCTAGCCTTAGTTGTGTTCTATTGATAGTATAGACTATTGTATTGACTGCATCTCTCCAATAGGTGTGCACAACTTTTCCTTCAATCATCATAGTGCGCATTGTGTCAAGTATGATCTTGTTCCTTCTTTCTGCTATCCCATTCTGCTGTGGGGTTCTAGGTGCACTCAGATGTCTTTTAATTCCATGTTATTCACAGTAGTCATAAAACTAGTCACAGGTGAATTCTTCTCCTCTATCTGATTGCAGACACTTTAGTTTTAATCCAGATTCATTCTCCACTTTGGCTTTGAATATTTTGAACTTCTCAAAGGATTTAGACTTCTCCTTTAAGAACACAACCCACATCATTCTTGAAAAATCATCAATAAACAAAATGAAATACCTTTCTCTATAATATGATCTGGTTTGAGTAGGACCACATAAATCTGTATGCACTAGGTCTAGCTTGTTTCCAGCAGAGTTCTGATTGCTTCTGAAAGAGCTCCTTACATGCTTTCACATAACACATTCCCTGCATATTGTTTCAACTGGTCTTGCAATACTTGGAAGATCTCTAACTGCCTTGACATTGCTTATCTTTACTATATTATCAAAATTGATATGATAGAGTCTCTTGTGCCATAACCAACTATCATCCACTTTTGCAACAAAACAACTTACATCTGAATTGAGCTGGAAAACATTACCTTTTGTTTTGGAGCCTGATGCAATCATGTCTCCTTCTTTGTTGCTAATAATGCATTTGTTGTCTTTGAATTCCAAATGATAACCTTTGTCAAGTAGCTATCCAACACTTAATAAATTGTGATGTAATCCATCAACATACAGAACATCATCTGTCTTGTTCTTTCCATCCAGGGTGATGGATCCTCTTCCAATGATAGGTGTAGCAGTGTTATCTCCAAATCTAACCATACCACCTTTGTACTTGTCTAGATGAAAAAAACTATCTTTATCACTTGTCATGTGATGAGAGGGCTGTTAAAGATGCAATCAGTTCTGATGTCTTCTTTGGAAATTAGGGCTAACTCCTGTGTTTCCTTTTCATATTCAATGTCCATATGCTCAAGAAATTTTTCCATGTCTTTAAGGGAAACGAATCCAATTTTATCTTCTCCTGAATCTTCATTAGTTACACCTTCTTCAGCATGATAGCATTCCTTCATGTATTTAGGTTTATAATCAGATCTGAATTTCTTTAATCTTGTAGGACACTTGGATGCAAAGTGAACAATCTTGTTGCATGAAAAACATTTGAATTGAAGTTGTCCTTCATATTTCCCTTTGCCTTTATTTTATCTTTTAGCAATCATGGCAATGATTTCTTCTAGTTCTTCATCAACTTCTTTCTCATTATTGCTAGAGATGTGAGATTTCTTACCATGAACTGAACCTTTGAAGGTTGTTTCAATTTTATGTTCAGTCTTCAATCTTGATATCTCAAATGTAGAGATTTTACTGATCAATGTCTCTCTCTTGAAGTCTAGTGAAAATTGCATGGTTTCCTCTAGAATACTAATCTTGTTCTCATAGTTTGATGTTAAAGTAGTCAACGGCTTGTCCATTATTTCTTCTTCTGATATTTCTCCACCATTGCTTCTGATTCTAGAAACTACTTCATTTATCCTCTGATTGTAGGCTCTAATGTTCTCTTTAGGTAACATCTCCAGACTGATGTATTTCTTTTTCCATGTCTTCCTATGCGCATTCTTTGCTTGAACATCTCCTTCAAACATGTCTTCTAAATAATTCCATATTGTGTATGCCTTGTCTAATTTCTTGATCTTAGAAAATTACTATCAGATAGTGCACTTATAAGGGCTTCTTTGGAAACTTCATTAGCTGTGAATTTATCCTTTTGTTTACTAGTAGCATCATCTCTTGATAGGTCTTTTAGAGATGGAATAACAATTTCTTGTGTGGCTATCTCAAAGATGTCAAAACCAACATACTGTAGATGTGTTATCATTTTGTTTTTCCAATCCAGATAATTTTCTCCATCAAACTTAGGACTCTCTTTTCTCAAGTATGACATCTGATCTACCTTAAGCTATTAGGCTTCTTCTTCAAGGCACTTGGCTCTGATACCAATTGTTAGAATAGTCCCAAAGGATAACTAAGAGGGGGGGGGGTTGAATAAGTTATCAGCTTGTTAGCCCAAATATTGATCTTTGTCATTAATATTACTTTTTCAGAGTCGCCTTTTCTTTTTGCGTATCTCAAGCTGCCTAAGCCCTCATGTTTATAATCCTAGCAAAATTTCTTCCCTATGTTCTGTCCTTCCTCATTAAAGAGAGAAAAGTCTTTTGCTAACATATCTTTTGAATAGGTTTGAACACCTATGAACAACCTTGAACTTGTTCAAGGGTGTTCAAGGATGTTCAAGCTAGTTCATTTTCTTTATAAAGCAGAAGAAAATGATTAGAATTTTCGCTAAAGGAAGGTGTTTCGTGATCCTCAAATTATGAAACTTTGGCCAATCTAGGGTGGAAGATTATCAGTTAAGTGATTTGGCTCTCGGTATCAAAGTGTTGGAGGGATATTAAGGAACAAGCTTGAATGAAGGTGAACATATACGAACATCTTTGAACTTGTTCAAGAGTGTTCAAGAGTGTTCAAGGATCTTTAAAAATGACAGGTGGCATAAATCAAGGACAGCCGCCATCTTTTCAGGCATGGGTCCCACTCGGGTAAAACTTTTAATGAAGAGGTCTTTTCGGCGGCAGCTAAATCATGTCTAAGCTGTCAAATTAATAAGGACTTTGTGCGACATAAAATTTTGTGCAAAGTGGCAATAAATGATCGCGTGTGGGAATGGTCACTTCTCTTTTCGAGACATTATTGTCTTAATTATGGGTAGTTAATTACTCATTCTAAACGTTTCCTTTAAAAGCCCTCCTTGGCATTCATTTTTGAATTACTATTGTTCTCTATATGCGCAAAGAACGGAGGTAAGGGTTTTTCGGAGCTCTAGTTGTAGAATTTTCCTCAGAGATTAAGGTAAGTCAGGCTGTCATTCTTCCAGTGTTTAAATTTAAAAGCTAGTGAATTTTGTGGGGGTTTCTATAGAAATTTGCAGTCTATTCTTGCAAAATGAAGTTAGCATTTCATTTCTTTGGAAATGTGTCTAGTTTAGTCTATGAAAATTCTATCATAACAGATATAGACCTAGAAGGTTATGATATTGAAGGGATAGCTAATAGGCTTACTGCATGTGTGGAAGAAAATGTCCCTTCTATGGAAATTTTGAGTAGCGGGTTATGTATAGCTGCATGTTTCCCTCATGCTGTGGTTTGCCCTGAGCTTTTTCATGAATGTATTAAACATTATGATCAGCGAACTGAGTCAATTATTAATAGGAATGGAAAAGTGTTGATGGTCGTAAATAGAGGAATTGTTGCCTCAGCTTTCCAAATTCAAGAATGGACTTTCTCAACTTTTTCTCCTGCCCAATCTCTAGTTAAATTCAAACCCAACACTGATGTGAACCGTACTTCCATGGCTAAGTATTGGTTGATAAATTCCCAAAGAGGAGGTTCTCGGTTGCCCAAGAAATTAAATAGAAATCACATGCACCCACTTATTAGTGATATCATGGCAATGTTGCACAGAGTTAGCGGGTCACCTGAAGCTTCTTTGTTTGTAGATTGGTTATTCTGTTATGTAGAAATTATTTTAGAGGGAAAGCATAAGCTGGATTGGGCTGAGTTAATTGCAGAATCCATGAGGGAACAGTTGAATAGTTCCAAGCATACTAGTTGTAGCTTTTATATGTCCTCTTATCTCATGTATTGTCTAGCATGTAGTAGGGTATGGAGTGGCATGATTCATGAGCCTTGGATTGATGGCATGTGTGTGTTTGAATATTTCTCTATGCTTCATAAAGATAGTGTAATTCAAAATTATAGAAGAGTTCATGATACTTTTATGGGAAAACTTTGCTTTGAAATATCTGGAGATTCGGCCAAGAGGATGAGCTCAAAAGCTCAACACTTTGTGACTAGGTTTGGGAGTTATTACATCCAATTCCCTAAGTTCTCTTATCTAAGGATTGGCGGTTTTGAGGATGCCCCTACCAAATTGCCTCGATATGCATTTGACTGTTTTATTTTTGCTAAAATCTGTAGACAGCTTGTCGTCGTGCTAAAGCGTTTCCTTCCTCGAGACCAAGGTGAAAAACTATTTCCATTGCAGCTAGGGAAGTTTTCATGTCTAACCTTTGAAGATGCCATAAGTATCAGAAGTGACCTAGGTCATTTTGATTTCAAGTACTATACAGAAAGAACAGGCTTTGATGATAAAAATTTTGCTAGCGGTAGCCTGGGCTTAAGGTCTCACATGTTCCCAGTTCCCCATTTAGAGGATTTATGGGAAGATTGTGCAAACGAATCTCAAGTCAAGACTAGAAGCCACAGTAGACTCTGTATCTCTCAAAATTTGTCAATGAGAATATAATTCAGCATAGAGGGGGTGACAAATGATGGATCTGATTTGATTGAACCTAATTTCAAAAGACCTCTCGATACTGAAGAGGTAGATGTTGATTGGTCAAAAGAGGAAGATGATGACATTCAAAGCAGAACACAGCATGTTCTCAAATTAACTGAGAAGTGGCTACAAGCGAAGAAAGGACAGTCCAGTCCTAAAAAGACTGGAAATAAATATTCAAAATTTTTTTCTTTCCCCTTTGTTTCTAACATGCCTAAAACATCTGATAATGCAAGTTCATCTGGTAAGCAGCAGAAGAAAGAATCTAAAAATAAGTCTGTTGTAGAAATTTCATCTGTGGTTTCTCCTCAGCGTATCACCAAGTTGCACTCCTGATCCCAAAAGAAGGCAAAGATGACTCAAGAACAGACAGAGACAGTAAATCTAGAAGATGATAAGTTTGAAGATTTGAATTATCAGATTGGTGATGAAGACCAAATTGGGAAAGATCTTTTTGATCTTGAAGATGTAACCTTGGATCTAATGGATACTCCTGTTAAGGTTGGTCCCCAACTGACAGCGACTAGTGACACACCCAAATGGATGACTTCCTCGGTCAATAAAAAGCGGAGTCTGATTCCTATATCCATACCAGTACAAGATATTGTGAGTAAGTACGCTCAGAAAACCCCTAAGGCCAAGAAGGTAAAAAGCACAGCGCACATGTTTGCTGATGCTAAGACTGGAAAATGGACGGTCGAGGTTGCTACTTATAGGCCCAAGGAAGAGAAACCAAATGTGGCAGTTGAGGACTTTGAAGTTACCAAAATTGAGTTGGGAACAATGGACAGAGCCAGGAAAAACCACTTGTTCAAAGAAATAGCCCAGCAAATGCTGATTACATCGGTGCAGGATAGCAAAGAAAAGAAAGAATTGAAACAGACTATTGTTTCACTTTCTCAGTTTATTAACGCATTTTGCAAATTTGATGCTACCCCGTTGTCTCATTCTTCTCAAGTGTTTGACCCCAATTCTGAAGAAAATAAGAATCTACTGAATCAAGTTCAAAGGGGATGAACTCTAGTTTCTTCCGTGGATGAATGGATGGCTCAGGTACTAAAAAATGGCAAACAGTATATCAAATATTCTCATTCAGTGACTCTACTAGGGAGCGCTTACAGTGTAGACCCATGTTTAATGTTCTATTTTATGAATAAGTTATGGTCCTACCAGCTATGATAATACCCAATTTGGAGGAGCAACCTCTTGTTATCCAACCAGATCTTAATTTCCAAAACAATCAAGAGGATATCATTTCTGATTTGAACACTGTTGCTTGGAGTTTAAAGACCAGTTATCACCAATATCAACAAGTTCTCCTAGTTTTAAAAGAAGAGGAAGATATAGGAGAGTGGTTAAGGGGACTCCTAGTCACCCAGGAGGTACAAGTTGTTGACAGAATCGCTCAAAGGTAATAAATTAGAATAATTCTGGATTCTCAACCTTACACCAGGTCCCAAAGGAAGGAGGGTATTTTTGATACTTTCTTTGAAAGTTTGAAAAATCTTCATTTTTCCTCCCCTTCCATCTTAAGACCCAAAGCAAAAAGTAGACCTCCTTCTCCTCCTAAAGCTACCCCTAATTCTTCTTCATCCTCTAGTATCTGGCAAGCTTTAACTTTGTCTGGTATTCAAGCACCACCTCTAGTTACAATCTTTCCAACTACAGTTATGGCTCAGCCATGGGGTGCAGCTATTGGTCCTTTGAATTTGGGAGCTCATCATCCTCTCCCTAAAGGTATCAAAGAAGTCACCTAAATTCTTGGGAGATGGCAAAGTTTTGGTCGATGAACTCTTGAATGCATTCAATGTAGCTACTGCCATTCTGGCAATACAACATGAAGATGTAGTAGTAAGAATATTTGCTCAATCTCTCTCAGAAGGAGCTGCAGAATGGTTTGGCCACCTGCCAGCTAGATCCATCACAAGTTGGCAAACCATGAAGACAGTGTTTGAAGGGCATTTTAAAGGAGCTAATGATGAACATTCTTTGCTAGCACAATTGACACAAATGAAGAATGAGATTCATGAGCTGATGAGAGATTATGTGGCAAGATACAACAAAGTTATCCATAGAATCCCTGTTGCCAAAAGACCAACCCCTAAAAACTAGTAGTGTTTCTTTGTAAATTCTATGCCCTCAGACATAGGATTCCACTTGAGAAGTAGACCAGCCAATTTAGCTGTTGCCCAAGAACAAGCTACTGAGTTAGAAGATGATCTTATTATAGCTGGGAAATGGAGAAAAGATGTTCATAATCCTCATTCTCAACCTTCTACTTCGGCTCCTACAGATCCATTCGTTCAAAGATTATTGAATGACGTAATTGCCTTGAAAAGGCAATTACCTAAACAGGGATCTTCATTCCCTTCTCCTTATCAAGATATCAGTCGAAAAAAACCTAATCAATGGCACAATAAAACTCCTCTATTGCCTCCAAATCAACCAAGATTGTCCATAGAAGCTTCACCAAAAGAAGTTGTTATGTGTTCTTTCCATCTAACAACATATCATGATGGTAATTCTTTCCCTGATATGCAAAGACATGTACAAATGGATGCTACTAAGGATGTGTTAGGGGAATGTATTGTAGAAGAGCTCCCTCAAGATAGACCTGGTGACTCTGGTTCATACTTTTTAGAATACAAATCTAATTCAGAAAGAGGAGATATTCTGGTTACCCTTGGGGATCCTACTTGTGCTATGCTTACTCAAAATCAAAAGTTTTTAAAGAATAGTCTGGCTCTAGCTAATCCTATCCATAAGACTCAGGATCCTGTAAGTACTGCTCCTTCTTCTAGTTCTTTGACCTCTGATGTTAAAGTTGTGCGAAAAGACCCCAACTTATCTTCTTTTGATATTGTAGAATTTTTCAAGTCTTCTGCTATTCAAATCTCTCCTACAAAATATCTGAGGTTAAATCCCAAAGAATTAGACAAACTAGTCAAATATGTGAAAGGTGACCTTGCAGACTCATCACAATCTAACCAATGTGTTTTTGACCCAATTGATCAACCACTTGATTCCCCTGCAGTTATTTCATCGTTTGTCATGAACCAGAGCGACACTACTGTCACTCCTACTCCTGAAGTGAAATGTGAATTTGATGAAACTAGGAAGCCTGACCCCTTTTATATTTCCCTACTCCTAAATGGCCTCATTGAGTAACTGCATTATAGACTCGGGAGCCTCTGACAATGTTATGCCCTCGTCCGTAGCCAAGGCTTTAGGTTTAACCATGACCAAAACCTTTGGGAGGTATTATTCAATGGATGGAAAACAAGTACCCTTAATTGGTCAAGTTAAAGATGCTCAAGCTATTTTAGTAGCCTATCCTGATAAAAGGCTCAAGCTGACCATTTTAGTAGCAAATATACCTGCAAGTTACGGTATGGTCTTGAGTAGAACTTTCTGCAGAGACATGGGTGGGGAAATAAAGATGGATTGGTCAGAAGCCATCATCCCAATTGGGAAGAAAAAGGTCAAACTAGAACCTGAAGCCAAGAAAAAATACACTATAATTCCATCTGATGATCCTAAAGCACAAATTTTATTTGAAGACTATGAATTTGGTAATTACATGATTTTCTCAGATGAAACCCCTCCCCTTTGTGAACATCCTGGTGGAAATGAACAAATTTGGTTGATGGAATTTCATGGTAGTTGTGGTACCGCAGGTTCAGGGGCTGGTGTAGTCTTCAAAGGGCCTGATGATCAGTATATTCCTTTTTGCTACAAATTGGATTTTAAAAATACCAATAATACCGCTGAATATGAAGCTCTTTTGTTGGGGCTGCGAGAAGCCAAAACATTGGGAGTAAAAGCACTTGTTATAAAAGGTGATGCTGAACTTATCGTCAAACAAGTAAAAGGTCATTTTTCAGTAAAGAATGAGCGTTTGAAACATTACAGAAATTTGGTATGGGACGAAATGGATTCTTTTGAAGCCTTCTCCATAGAAGCTATTCCCAGAATTCTCAATACAAGGGCTGATTCCCTAGCTATATCAGCATCTTTGCTTCTTCCTCACCCGGATTTCAAAACAGGAACATATAGGGTTGAGATGATATACAGACCATCTGTCCCAGATAACATTGAACACCTACATGTTTTTGAAGATGATGCCCAGATAAAGGATTTTATGGCAATTTGTAGAATCTTTCTCTTCTACGTACTTTGAAGGAATGAATGAAGACAGCAGGGGGATAAACCCTGAATCCTTACAAGAAGAAGAAGTTGTCCAACTGAAAAGAAACAAAATTCCCAAGGGTTTGGTGTCCTTAGAGAACTTGTTTTCTCGAAAGGATGATATTTTCATTCCAAGAAAAAATTCTCACTCAGATGTGTAAAAGGAATATGAAAAGGTGAACATTTGCACTATGGCTGAACCCAAGTGGATTTCTATAGGTAAAATGCTATCTTCCCAAGAAAAGAAAAACCTTCAAATCTTGTTAACAGCCTACACTAATGTTTTTTCTTGGGATTATAGTGATCTTAAATATTTTCAGAAAGGGAAATTTAGTCACCGCATCCCTCTCAAGCCTGAATCAAAGCCTTTTAGGCAAAAGCTTCGTAGTTACAATCCCAAAGTTTTAGAAGCAATATTAAAAGAGGTTGACAAGATGCTAAAAGCTAGAATCATCTACCCTATCCACCATTCAACCTGGATTGTGAATATTGTCCCTGTTAGAAAGAAGAATGGTGAAATAAGGATTTGCATAGACTTTAGGAATTTAAATCAGGCCAGTCTCAAAGATAATTACGCCCTACCCAAAATGGAACATGTATTACAGGCAGTTGCAGGGTCAGAAATGATGTCTCTACTTGATGGGTTTTCTTGATATAATCAAGTAAGTGTAGCTGAAGATGATAAATAGAAGACTGATTTTACTACACTGTGGGGAACTTTTGCTTACAATAGAATGCCCTTTGGCTTGATCAATGCGGGGGCAACTTTTCAAAGGGCAATGGATTCCTCTTTTGCTGATCTTAAAAATAGAATCATAGTAATTTACCTTGATGATTTAACGGTGTATTCCAAAAGGAGGAAACATCATGTCCGAGACCTTAAATCAGTTCTGCAGAGATGTAGAGATCATGGCATTTCACTTAATCCTAAAAATTAGTTTTTGGTGTGACCGAAGGAAAATTATTGGGACATATTGTATCCAAAGAGGGAATCAGAATTGATCCTGAAAGAGTCAAGGC
The DNA here is from genome assembly GCA_018584345.1 of Thuja plicata. Classification (NCBI taxonomy): domain Eukaryota; kingdom Viridiplantae; phylum Streptophyta; class Pinopsida; order Cupressales; family Cupressaceae; genus Thuja; species Thuja plicata. Next base: position 398,777 of record MU224534.1, read on the forward strand.
TATTCAACAGATTGGTCTACCTTCAACAAGGATAGGGGTCAAATATTTCTTCGGTCAGATTAACTTTTTGAGGGCTTTTGTCCTAGATTTTTCTGAGTTGACAAGGCACATAGTGGGAATGATGAGTGAAAAACATCCTTTTAAGTGGATAGAAGAAGGTAGAAAGGCTTTTCAAGAAATTAAGATAGCTATGGCCAATGCCCCATCTCTAGTTTACCCAGATTACAAAAAAGATTTCATCATCTATTGTTATGCCTCTGATCACACTCTGTCTGGAATTCTAACTCAGAAAGATGTTTCAGGAAATGAAGCCCCCATCGCTTTCATGAGTACCCCTTTAAAGAAGCATGAACTAAAGTATACCCCAATTGAAAAGAAAGCCTTCACTGTGGTGAAATCGGTTAAGCAGTTCAGATTTTACATCCTTCATTCACATTCTATAGTGTTTGTCCTTGATCCAGCGGTGAAAGCATTACTCACCCAACAAGAAATAGCGATGAATAAAAGAGCAGCATGGGTGACAAAGATTCAAGAATATGATTTGATAATCAAACCCACTAAGCTGGTTAGAGGTAGGGGT
>MU224534.1:399406-416132 GCA_018584345.1 Thuja plicata
AAACCCACTAAGCTGGTTAGAGGTAGGGGTTTGTGTAAATTTATCACAGAAAATGTTAGTCATCCTGAAAATCCAGAATCTAAAATATCTCAAGTATTATTGGTTAGTTTAACAGATTCTTGGTTCTGCGACATTTCCTATTTCCTGACATATGGAGAATGTCCACAAAGGCTGTCACCTAAAGAAAGAAGAACTCTGAGGCTGCAAGTGGCTAAGTATGTAATATGGCAAGGTGTGCTTTATAAAAGGGGTCTTGATGGTACATTTCTAAGATGTGTGGATAAAAGCCAGCAATTAAAGTTTCTCAAAACCTTTCATGAGGAGGCATGTGGAGGTCATTTCTCCTCTACAGTAACGGCATTCAAAATCCTCTAAAAAAAAATTTATTGGCTGGGTATGTTCAGAGATGCCTATGCATTCGTCAGGAATTGTGAAAAAAGTCAATTATTTTCTGGAAGGCCTCAATTAGCTACTTTGCCTTTAAGACCAGTTGTGGTGAGTGAACCATTCAAGCAATGGGGTACTGATTTTATAGGCCCTATCAGTCCTCAGTCAATTGCAGGTCATATTTATATCCTAACAGCGACTAACTACTTCACTAAGTGGGTCGAGGCTATTCCAACCAAAAAGGCTAACTCTTAGGTAGTTTGTGAATTCTTAAAAGATAACATTTTGGTGCAATTCAGTGTACCCAAAAAGATTGTGGCGGATAATGCCACTTATTTCTCTTCACATGAGCTTTCTCTTTTTTTTTTCGACCATAATATTTCTCTGGCTCACTCATCTGATTACTTTCCCCAAGGAAATGGACAAGCTGAGTCAAGTAATAAAAACTTGATAATGATCATGAAAAAGCTGGTAGATGATAGTGGCAAAAATTGGCATAAGAATCTTTTTGAAGCCCTTTGGGCTGATAGCATTACACCTAAAAGAGCAATTGGTATGGCGCCCTTTGAGTTGGTGTATGGAATTGGGGCACAAGTATCAGTTCCTCTGGAACTCTCTGCAGTAAAGCTACAGATGGCCATTGAAGATCAAAATTTCAAAGACTCCTTGGAGAAAAGAATTATGTACTTGCATAAATTAGAAGAAGAAAGAGAAACCCTAGTAGGTAAGATTACTGAGCATCAAGCTAGAGTGAAGAGCATTTTTGACAAGAGAGCAAGGCCCAGAAGTTTTATAAAAGGAGATGAAGTTCTACTGTGGGACAAAAGAAAAGCTCCTAAAGGTGCCCACAATAAGTTTGAGTCACTGTGGAAAGGCCCCTTTTTTATCACTGAAGAGTTGGGAATGAATGCTTTCAGGTTGGCTTATCCAGATGGAACGATCTTACCATTTTCCTATAATGGGAAAGATCTTAAATTGTTGAAGCTTTAGTCTCTATCTTTGTGTCCTATTATATATATTAGGTTAGGTTTGCTTTTGTTTGGTATGTTTCCCCTTTCTTGCGATTTTTCTGAGCCCTTTTTGCAGCAATTTGCGAAACCAGAGTACTTGAATTCTCTGGCTTTTGAGAAAAGCCAGTACCCAGTCAGAGCCGGTGTTAGCCCAAATCTTGATCTTTGTCCTTAATATTACTTTTTCAGAGTTGCCTTATTTTTTTTGCGTATCTCAAGCTGCCTAAGCCCTCATGTTTAAAATCCCAGCAAAATTTCTTACCTATGTTCCATCCTTCCTCGTTAAAGAGAGAAAATTCTTTTGCTAACATATCTTTTGAACAGGTTTGAACACCTATGAACAACCTTGAACTTGTTCAAGGGCGTTCAAGGATGTTCAAGCTAGTTCATTTTCTTTATAAAGTAAAAGCGGATGATTAGCATTTTTGCTAAAGGAAGGTGTTTCGTGATCCTCAGATTATGGAACTTTGGCCAATCTAGGGTGGAAGATTATTAGTTTAGTGATTTGGCTCTCGGTATCAAAGTGTTGGTGGGATATTAAGGAACAGGCTTGAATGAAGGTGAACACATATGAACATCTTTGAACTTGTTCAAGAGTGTTCAAGAGTGTTCAAGGATCTTTAAAAATGATAGGTGGCATAAATCAAGGACAGCTGCCATCTTTTCAGGCATGGGTCCCACTCGGGTAAAACTTTTAATGAAGAGGTATTTTTGGCGGTGGCTAAATCATGTCTGAGCTATCGAATTAATGAGGATTTCATGCGACATAAAATTTTGCGCAAAGTGGCAGTAAATGATCGCGTGTGGGAATGGTCACTTCTCTTTTCGATACATTATTGTCTTAATTATGGGTAGTTAATTACTCATTCTAGACGTTTCCTTTAAAAGCCCTCCTTGGCATTCATTTTTGAATTACTGTTGTTCTTTATATGCGCAAAGAATGAAGGTAAGGGTTTTTTGGAGCTCCAGTTGCAGAATTTTCCTCAGAGATTAAGGTAAGTCAGGCTGTCATTCTTCCAGTGTTTAAATTTAAAAGCTGGTGAATTTTGCGGGGGTTTCCGTAGCAATTTGCAGTATGTTCTTGCAAAATGAAGTTAGCATTTCATTTCTTTGGGAATGTGTCTAGTTTAGTCTGTGAAAATTCTATCGTAATAGACACAGACCTAGAAGGTTATGATATTGAAGGGATAGTTGATAGGCTTACTACATGTGTGGAAGAAAATATCCCTTCTATGGAATTTTTGAGTAGCGAGTTATGTATAGCTGCATGTTTCCCTCCTGCCGTGGTTTGCCCTGAGCTTGTTCATGAATGTATTAAACATTATGATCAGTGAACTGAGTCAATTCTTAATAGGAATGGCGAAGTGTTGATGGCCGTAAATAGAGGAATTGTTGCCTCAGCTTTCCAAATCCAAGAATGGACTTTCTCAACTTTTTCTACCGCCCAATCTATAGTTAAATTCAAACCCAACGCTGATGCGAACCATACTTCCATGGCTAAGTATTGGTTGATAAATGCCCAAAGAGGAGGTTCTCGGTTGCCCAAGAAATTAAACAAAAATCACATGCACCCGCATATTAGTGATATCATGGTAATGCTGCACAGAGTTAGGGGGTCACCTAAAGCTTCTTTGTTTGCAGATTGGTTATTCTGTTATGTAGAAATTATTTTAGAGGGCAAGCATAAGCTAGATTGGGCTGAGTTAATTACAGAATCCATGAGGGAATAGTTGAATAGTTCCAAGCATACTGGCTATAGCTGTTATATGTCCTCTTATCTCATGTATTGTCTAGCATGTAGTAGGGTATGGAGTGGCATGATTCATGAGCCTTGGATTGATGGCATGTGTGTGTTTGAATATTTCTCTATGCTTCGTAAAGATAGTGTAATTCAAAATTACAGAAGAGTTCATGATACTTTTATGGGAAAACTTTGCTTTGAAAAGTCTAGAGATTCGGCCAAGAGGATGAGCTCAGAAGCTCAACACTTTGTGACTAGGTTTGGGAGTTATTACATCCAATTCCCTAAGTTCTCTTATCTAAGGATTGGCAGTTTTGAGGACACCCCTACCAAATTGCCTTGATATGCATTTGACTATTTTATTTTTTCTTAAATTTTTAGACAGCTTGTCGTCGTGCTAAAGCATTTCCTTCCTGGAGACCGAGGTGAAAAACTATTTCCATTGCAGCTAGGGAAGTTTTCATGTCTAACCTTTGAAGATGCTATAAGTATCGGAAGTGACCTAGGTCATTTTGATTTCAAGTACTATACAGAAAGAACAGGCTTTGATAATAAAATTTTTGCTAGCGGCAGTCTGGGCTTAAGGTCTCACATGTTCCCAATTCCCCATTTAGAGGATTTCTTGGAAGATTGTGAAAACGAATCTCAAGTCATGACTAGAAGCCACAGTAGACTTTGTCTCTCAAATTCTGTCAATGAGAATACAATTCAGCATAGAGGGGGTGACAGATGATGGCTCTGATTTGATTGAACCTGATTTCAAAAGACCTCTCGATACTGAAGAGATAGATGTTGATTGGTCAAAAGAGGAAGATGATGACATTCAAAGAAGAACACAGCATGTTCTCAAATTAACTGAGAAGTGGCTACAAGCGAAGAAAGGGCAGTCCAGTCCTAAAAAGACTGGAAATAAATCTTCAATTTTGTTTTCTTCCCCCTTTGTTTCTAACACGCCTAAAACATCTGATAATGCAGGTTCATCTGGTAAGTAGCAGAAGAAAGAATCTAAAAAGAAGTCTGTTGCGAAACTTTCATCTGTGGTTTCTCCTCAGCATATCACCAGGTCGCGCTCCCGATCCCAAAAGAAGGCAAAGATGACTCAAGAACAGACGGAGACAGTAAATCTGGAAGATGATAAGTTTGAAGATTTGAATTATCAGATTGGTGATGAAGACCAAATTGGGAAAGATCTTTTTGATCTTGAAGATGTAACCTTGGATCTAATGGATAATCCTGTTAAGGTCAGTCCCCAACCAGCAGCGACTAGCGACACACCCAAATGGTTGACTTCCTCGGTCAATAAAAAGCGGAGTCTGATTCCTAGATCCATACCAGTACAAGATATTGTGAGTAAGTACGCTTAGAAAACCCCCAAGGCCAAGAAGGTAAAAATCACAACGCGCATGTTTGCTGATGCTAAGAGTAGAAAATGGACGGCCAAGGTTGCTACTTATAGGCCCAAGGAAGAGAAACCAGATGTGGTAGTTGAGGACTTTGAAGTTACCAAAATTGAGTTGGGAACAATGGACAGAGCCGGGAAAAACCACTTGTTCAAAGAAATAGCCCAGCAAATGCTGATTACATCAGTGCAGGATAGCAAAGAAAAGAAAGAATTGAAACAGACTATTGTTTCACTTTCTCAGTTTATTAACGCATTTTGCAACTTTGATGCTACCCCGTTGTCTCAGTCTTCTCAAGTGTTCGACCCCAATTCTGAAGAAAATAAGAAGCTACTGAATCAAGTTCAAAGGGGAAGAACTCTAGTTTCTTCAGTGGATGAATGGATGGCTCAGGTACTAAAAAATGGCAAACAGTATATCAAAGATTCTCATTCAGTCCTCCATAGCACCGAGATAGCTATAGAGGAATTGCAGGCTCAACGACAAGTATGGAGCACAGATGAAGAAAAGTGGGTGTCAGTGATGACTAAATTTATGGAGATTGAAAGGCATGGTTTTGGTAAATTCTGTGCAGAAAAGTTGCTGAAAGGTGCTGAGGAGTCCTATTTCTTCATACTCAGAAAAAAAATCAGCTGGCGTATTGCCCTGATAAGAAGTGCTATTACAGAGAACAAAGAATATGAAGCTGAAGCAAAGCAAATCCAAAAGGCTACCCTTACAGAGTTGAAAGTGATTAGTTTCACTTATACCTACCCCTCTGTCTTCGGTGAACAAGAACTGAAAGGTGCCTTGGATGCTTTTGAATCAGCTATTAAAACCATTAGAGACAAGAATCAGCCCAAGGCCTCTGATTTGACCCAGATAGCAAGGATTGAATCCATTCTTTATTTGTGTGTTGATCAGTTAGCTAATGTTACTAATAGGGTGAAAAAGCTGAGTTGGAATAAAGATGCCTCCATGGCCCGAGTAGTGAACTCTAAGATCCCACACCTGTCGCTTACCAAGGAGTTAGTTCAAGCGTACAAAGAATGGAAACTAACCCAATCGGTTACCGATGAAGAAGGGAGCCCAGCGACAAGCGAGGATCGTGCCTTGGATAAAGAACCTGATTTTGCCATCTAGTTTCCTATTTTTACTTTATTGTTATGCTAAATTTCAAGGACGCATGTCCTCTAACTGATGGATTTGTTACTTAACTGTTTCACCAAGAGGCCATGTTTTTCGGGATGCCTCTCGGTGCTCTACTACTATTTATACTGGCTGCTAGAACTTTGAAAGGGTTCAGAAAAACTTTGATAGATAGATAGTTTTTTATAATTAGAATTCAGAAGGTGATTGCTGTGAACAGAATTGAATTTTAGATAATTACCTGTGTAGTAATTTTTGAAGTATATGACAGAAAAATCAATGAATCTGTGTTGTTTATGATTTTGAGCAAAGTGCCCTGTGTTGGCATATAGTTGATCTATTTTATAACTTAGTCAGCTGTTTCATGGTATCTAAATCTTGAGTTTTATCTATTATCAATTATCTACAGTCAAAGTTGTTTATGTTTTTCATGAAATGCTATTGTGGAAGTGACTATGTTTCCTTCCTATTCATTACCTGGTTATATGTACTTCTTTAGTTGTTTCAAAACATATCATCAAAGAATGATATTGTTGCCTTTATAAGTTTTCTGGTTAAAAGCTAACTGATTAAAGTATTTTCTCATTTGATTGAATATCATTTAAGGGAGTTGTACCTGTTATAAAATTCAGAGGGAAGTGATTATAAAATACACTTACCCAACTATTAAGAATATTTTATCTATTAAGGGTGATAGAGAAAACTTAAAACATTATTTATAAAAAGAAAAATCTATTTTCTAACACAGCTGATTTAATTCTTTTCTTTTATTAAGTCCAGAATACAACAAAGTAAATGAACATTCAGATAACACAATAGACAACACCACAATTTGGTTACAGGGAAACCAAATCATAAAAACCTCGGTGGGAATTAACACCCACAATGAACTATACTTGTTTATAATAATCCCTGTTAGAAGATCTTGCAACCCTATTAAGAGTTGTTCTTTACAATGAAATAAGTATAGTGACCTGGTTAAGGGTCTAACCCTATTAGGATTCTTTTACAAATAACCCAGTTAAGGGTGAGGACTCACTGTCCAAAAGCTCACTGCTTTAATGGTGAAGGCTACAACCTTCTATAGAACATACATGCACTATATCTAATGATGAACTGTAGAGTAGACCTGATGTCTTTATCAGTTCTAGTTTATTGTAATCTTCCACTTCTTCTTCACATAGACCCTTGATGAATGAAACTCAACTGATATTTTGCTCTATACTTTTCCTGTATCTTTTCTTATCATTCACACTTAGCATTCCACAAATGACTTGCTATAAGTATCTTCCTCAAATTATAAGATCAAGGGACCTGTTAGACAACTCTTCATAACCTCCTTGTCGGCTTTACTAATCACACAAGCATAATTACAACCGCGCAATATAAATTGAATAGACGCGACGCTTCACTAAGTCAGCCTCACCAAATTAACTCTAACTTTGCAATCTTGTTGAAACACGTTTGGCACCTTTAGATAAATATCACCAACTCATAAATAAACTTGAATATACACACACATATCCCAAATATAGGTGCAACTCAAGAACTAATGCAATACGTCGGCTCTGTATAGACAAACTCCAGAAACTGTAACTGCCACATAACAGAATTACTCAACACAACTGAAACTTCATATTTGAGTCTGCGTGTATGAAAAAAACATAAACATCATGTCTAAAACATGAATATAACTGTGCAAGGCTTGATACCATCATTATGATAAGTACATACAGAACACTATTGTATATTATATGTTTTCATCAATGACAAACATACAATCAACTAGCTGCCATAAGTAAATCTCCAATAGTGGTGTCTCAAGAAACCTTGAAGATGGATCCTAGAAAAGTTGAAGCAATACTAAGTTGGCCTACCCTTACATGCAGCACTGAGGTAAGGAGCTTCTATGGACTTTCCCAATTCTATGTGATGCAAGTGGTATAGTTGATGGGGCAGTATTGAATCAGGAGAATAGGCCAGTGGCATTCTATAGTGAAAAGTTAAATGAGGCTAAGAAGAGGTATTCCTCTTATGCCCTAGAGCTATATGCATTGGTGCAATCCTTGAGAAACTGGAGGTACTATTTGTTACCAAAATAATTTGTGGTTTATACTGACAATAAAGCTTTGAGTTTTATCAATTCTCAGGAGAAGTTGAGCAATAGACATCTCAAATAGATGTAATATTTGCAGGCCTATACCTTCACTATCAAACATAAGAAAGGGAAGTTGAATAAGGTGGTTGATGCTTTGAGTAGGAGACTCTTGACAGTCAAAGAGGTACAGTTGCAAAGTATAGGCTTAGAGAGATTCAAGGAGCTTTATGAAGGAGATGAATACTTCTTGGAAGCATATAAGGTATTTAAAGATTTCAAAAACCATTTGCATAGTCAATTTGCAGACTATACTGTTTAGAATGATCTCTTGTTTAGAGGAGGATAGTTATATATTCCTAAGGGATCTATGAGGGAAAATGTGATACAAGAGAAGCACAATGGGAGCTTAAGTGGCCATTTTGGCCTAAACAAAACACTAGAACTAGTGCAAAGGTTCTATTATTGGCCTAAGATGCAGAGGGATATCAGGAAGTATGTGGAGCAATGCTTGGTTTGTCAGAAAGATAAGGGTACCTCTTCTAATGTAGGTTTGTATCAACCCCTACCCATTCCTAATAGGCCTTGGGAATGCATTAGTATGGATATTGTGGTTAGGTTTCCTAGAACCAAGACTGGTTTGGATAGTATATTTGTGGTGGCAGATAGGATTAGCAAGATGAGCCATTTCATTGCTTGCAAAACCACTCATGATGCGAGTCATATTGCACATTTGTTCTTTAAGGAAGTGGTCCGGATTCATGGCTTACCCATAAGCATAGTATCTGACAGAGATGTAAAATTTATGGGTCATTTTTGGAAGACCTTATAGACAAGGTTAGGAACTAACCTATTATTTGGGTCAGCCTACCATCCCCAAACAAATGGTCAGACTAAATTTATTAATAGAGTGCTAGGTAATCTCCTTAGATGCTTGACAAAGGAGTATGGAGTGATGTGGGATTAGTTGTTACCACAGGCAGAATATGCCTATAATGACAGTGTCAATAGGACAACAGGGAAAATCCCCTTTGAAATTGTTTATAGGCTACACCCTAGAGGTGTGTTGGAGTTAAGACACTTGGAAAATGTAGAAGGCAGGAGTGCATATGCAGAGGACTTCACTCAATCAATGAAGGAGGTTCATGACCAAGTCAAGAAGCAACTCCAAGAGGCTACACAAAAACTAAAAGCCAAAGTTGATGAAAGGAGGAGAGATATCAAGTTTGTTATGGGTGATCTTGTGATGGTACACCTTAACAAATCTAGGTTGCAGAAGGGAGTCCCCACCAAAATTCAAATGAGGATGATAGGTCCTTGCAAGATTCTTGCAAAATATGGGCAAAATGCCTATAGAATAGAATTTCCATCGGATTTGTCACTGTCACCTATCTTTAATGTGCAATATTTGGTGATGTATAAAGGGCCTACATCAGTACAAGCTGAATCACTGTCAGACAGTAAGGAAATAACACAAGATGTTCAGATTTCCCCTACACCAAAACCAATAGCTGTGAAGATTTTGGACTCTAGAGTGAAGAAAAATACCAAGAAGGGAACTTACATGGAGCATCTCATTCAATGGAAGGGAAATTCAAAGGATAAAGCTACTTGGGTAGGTGATAATGAATACAAGAAGAAGGGAGTTGATCCTAAGCACTTGTCCCCAGAGGTGACTTAAGTTATTAGCCTTGGCAGTATTGTGCAGGAGCACCCTTGAGAAGCTAGTTAGTTAGTTATCTCATGTTGATTTTTTTGTGTGAAAGTGTCAAAGACCCTCTTGAAGGGCAATGTAATTATATAAGGTCATGTGGACCAAGTGTGGTGTGAAGTAGTTCTTAGTTTGTGCTCTTTGCTACGTTAAAGTACTACAAATTGGCTCATTAATTGCACTGTACTTGATAATGTTATCAAGTGAAAAGTTGATGTTTTTCATCTCTTTAGGGTCCTATGATGTGCTAAGGGTTTAACTAAGGTTAGATAGGTCAGATTGGTGTTAAAACACTTGAAAAGTGCAAATTTGAAAAAGATGTAAAAATGTTGCTATGCAACATTAGCAACTTTTCAAAAGTTGCTGACAACATTTTGGTTGTCTTAAGGGTTTTGGTGTTTAAGTTGGATTAATTTCATCCAAGGAGTTAGGCACATGTGTTGAGGGGATATAAGGAAGGAAAGCCCTAATTTGAAGGTTTGGGAGTCATTTTGTAAGGTATTGAGTTTTGCAACAGAGAGTTTGGTTTTATGACAGAGCAGCAGAATTGAAGAAACATTGTTCATTCTTGTTGTGCATGGATTAGTTTTAGGAATGTGACCATTGGAGATCATTTTTAGGCATGTGATAGACTGTTTTCAATTAATAGTTTGTTTTGTAGTCATTTTTCATTTGTATTTTGTAGATACTTTGTGTTTGTATAGTTCACTGTCCAGTTTTGACAGCATCGCAAAGATGTGGACCTAGCTCCATTTCCCACTGTAGATTTTGTACGGCCTCTTGGGGATGGAGACTAGGGTCCTTGAGCTTCAAGAATCCACAAGATGGAGCTCTGGAAGTGAGTGCACCTATTTTTAGAGTCTTACCCTAGGCGAGATGTGGATCAAGCCCGGTTAGGAAGACTGAGAAGATGTGTTTAGGAAATGCAGGAGGAATGAGTTCATGACCCAAGAAGGCCATGGATGTGTTAATGTATGTTGTGCAGGTACTCAAGAACAAGGATTAGTTCCCAAGAAACTTTATTACCAATTTTTGAAGCCAAAGACCAGAAACTGGTCTAGAAACATGCAAAAATCCCTATTTCTGAAAGAGGGTGTACGGATAGAGTTGGAACCTAAGACCAAGAAAATATTGGAGGTCTAGTATCACATACTTGAATTGCCAAAATAGATTTGGGGGTTCTTTGAGAATTTTCACCTAGAAATGCCAATTCCTAAATTCTAGGAGGCCTAATTGGTGAAAAAGGCTACAAGGCCTAAAAGATAGGAATCTAGCAATCCATGGAAGAAGGATTGAACTTGGTAAGTTAAGACCCAATTTTGGAGTCATGAATGAAGTTGAATGAAGCCCCTAACCTCCTGTAATACAAACTTGTGATTAGGGCTTAAAGAACATAGATGAGGAAATGTTCTTGTGGTGGAGAAAGATGAGAACCTAACAAGATGGGAAGATTCTTGGAGAATGGAAAGAAGTGGTTCTTTGAAGGTGTTAGAGGGTGGATTGAGGAAACCCTAAGAGGTCCTAGGAGTGACCTAGATTGAGTTCAAGACAACTTAGGAGGTAACTAGGAGTCTCCCTATAAGAGTGGTATCAAAGCATAGGTTCTAGATGTGGGATAAGAAGTGTTGCAGCTAGTGGATGTTGCAGACCGAAGAATCAAGTGAAGAGTCAAGTGCATCTAGCAAGATGGTGACTAATGCTGAATTGGCTAAGAAAATTGAAGAAAAAGAAGAGGACAACAGACTTCTAAGAGAAAGAATGAGTCAATTAGAGAAACTCTTAGGAGAAGTCCAAGATAAGGCAGATAGAGTGAAGGACAAGGTAGACCAAAAAGAAGAAAAGGAAGCTAAGGAGAAGGATTTGGACTTGGAGGAAGAAGCACCTACTCTTGACCCTGTCTTTCCATAAGAACCCTTCTTGAAGGCACTCAAGGTCTTAAGTGGAAAATATTTGGAGGGTGTGCCACTTTTTAGTGGACAAATGGATGTTGATCTAGTCATGGACTGGATAGACAGTCTTGAGAATCACTTTGAATGTGATGGTGTGACAGATGCTCAAAAGTTAAAGGTGGCTAAGTCTAGTTTGAGAGGACCAGCACTTACCTGGTGGAAGTATGTTTAGACTGAGAGAGAGAAAGAGGGCAAGAACCCTATTGTTACATGGAAGGGCATGTTGGCTAAGCTGAAATAGACTTATCTACCAGATGATTATGAAGTGCAAATGCATAGGAGGAGAAAAAACCTCAAACAAAAAGACCTAGATGTTCAAGCATATACTGAGGAGTTCCAAAAGTTATGCTTAAGGTCAAAAATAGTGGAGGATGAGTCTATCAGATTGGCTAGATTTTAGAATGGACTCAAATGGTCTATCCAAGAAGAGATGAGTCTCACTACCCTAACAAGTGTGAGACAATGCTACCAAATGGATTTAAAGATAGAAGAGAAAAGCAAGAGGAAACATGATCAGACCTCAAGAGGGACAGGTAGAGGAAAATAAAATAGAGGACATAGAGGTAGCTTTGTAGGCAGAGGCAGTGATTATAGATCTCAAGGAGAATCCAAATTGACTGAGATAGTCAATGAGAGCAGTGGAAGAGGAAGTATGAGTAGAGGAAGAGGATTCCAAGGAGGAGGAAGAGGTAGATTTGGAGGTTCAAGTAGAGCATCACACTTTGCAAATATGAAATGTTTTCATTGTAATAAACTAGGCTATCCATCCTATAGATGCCCTGAGAAGGCTTCTAGTTCACATGGAAAAAAGAGGGTAAATTACATTGCCCAAGAAGAGACTAACAGTGTTAAAGCTCTTGAAATTAATCTTGATTCGGAGAGTGGGGAGAATCTAATGATTAGGAGGATTCTCATTAAGGAGCCTATCAAAGAAGAAGCTAAACAAAGGAGGGCACTTTTCAAGGTGAAGTATAAAATACTTGGAAAAGTTTGTAGGATGATCATAGACTCAGGGTCTATTGATAACATCATCTCAGAGGAGGTAGTCAACAAGCTAGGACTAACCAAGATACCTCATACAAACCCTTAGAGGGTTACATGGTTGAATAAGGGACAGTGTGTTCTTGTAAATGAGCAAGCATGGGTTGATTTTTCAATAGGAAAATATGTGAACAAAATCTTGTGTGATATACTCCCAATGGATGCATGCCACCTACTCTTAGGTAGGCCATGGCAGTTTGATAGGAAGACAATACATGATGGAGAGAAGAATTCTTACTCTTTCAAGAAAGGTGGGATCACATATAGAATTCAGTCACTCATGGATGATGAGGGGTCTACATCAGTAGGTCCTAATGTCTTGTTACAAAGAGGAAAAGAGTACATGTAGGCAGTAAAGAGTGGAGAAGGAACACACTATGCTATCATGATTAAGCCTAGTGAAGAGAAGAAGGTGGAACAAGCACCATTACCAAAGGAAGTGCAGTAGTTATTGAAGGAGTTTAAGGACATAGTTAGTGATGGGTTACCTGCAATGTTACCACCTCCTAGAGCCATAAGCCATCAGATTGACTTTATACCAGGAGAATATCTACCAAATAAGGCTGCATACAAGGTGACTACTGACCAAAACAAGGAGATAGCTAGTCAAGTCCAAGAACTTTTCGACCAAGGCCTAATCAGACAAAGCATTAGAAAATGTGTGGTGCCAGTGGTTCTAGCATCAAAGAAGGGAGGTAAATGGAGGTTTTGTACTGATTCAAGGGAAATTAATAGGATCACTATAAGGTACAGATTTCTCATTCCTAGGATTAAATATCTTATGGGTTGTTTGGGAGGAGCAAGGTACTACACCAAGTTGGATTTGAAGAGTGGGTACCATCAAATCAAAATTAAGGAGGGAGATGAATGGAAAACTGCATTCAAGACTACAGAAGGGATTTATGAATGGTTGGTCATGCCTTTTGGATTTAGCAATGCTCCAAGCACCTTTATGAGGTTGATGAATGAAGTGTTGAAGGACTACATAGGAAGATTTGTAGTTGTATACCTTGGTGATATCCTCATTTTCAGTAAGACCAAGGAGGAACACCTTCAACATTTGCAGATTGTGATGAAGAAACTTCATGAGGAGAAGTTGTCCATTAATTTGGAAAAGTGTGAATTTATGAAGCAAGAGCTGATCTATCTTGGTTTTATGGTGTCTCAAGGAACCTTGAAGATGGATCCTAGAAAAGTTGAAGAAATACTAAGTTGGCCTACCCCAACATGTAGCACTGAGGTAAGGAGTTTCCATGGACTTGCCAAATTCTATAGGAATTTCATTAGAGGTTTTAGTGAGATATGTGCACCAGTCTTAGATACAATTAAAGGTGGAATGAAAACCAAATTCAAGTGCACTCCAGAGGTTGGTAAAGGTTTTGAGTGGTTGAAAAAGGGAGTGGCTACATAAGCTATTTATGTTTTGCCAAATTTTGATAAGTTGTTCACCCTTGAATGTGATGCAAGTGGTATAGCTATTGGGGCAGTATTGAATCAAGAGAATAGGCCAGTGGCATTCCATAGTGAAAATTTAAATAAGGCTAAGAAGAGGTATTCCTCTTATGACCTAGAGCTATATGCATTGGTGCAATCCTTGAGAAAGTGGAGGCACTTGTTGTTATCAAAAGAATTTGTGGTTTATACTGACAACAAAGCTTTGATTTTTATCAATTCTCAGGAGAAGTTGAGCAATAGACATCTCAAATGGATGGAATATTTGTAGGCCTATACCTTCACTATCAAACATAAGAAAGGGCAGTTGAATAAGGTGGATGATGCTTTGAGTAGGAGACTCTTGACAGTCCAAGCGGTACAACTGCAAAGTATAGGCTTAGAGAGATTCAAGGAGCTTTATGAAGGAGATGAAGACTTCTTGGAAGCATACAAGGTATGTAAAGATTTCAAAAACCATTTCCATAATCAATTTACAGACTATACTATTTAGAATGATCTCTTGTTTACAGGAGGATAGTTATGTATTCCTAAGGGATCTATGAGGGAAAATGTGATACAAGAGAATCACAATGGGAGCTTAAGTGGCCATTTTGGCCTAAACAAAATACTAGAGCTAGTGCAAAGGTTCTATTATTGGCCTAAGATGCAGAGGGATATCAAGAAGTATGTGGAGAAATGCTTGGTTTGTCAGAAAGCTAAGGGTACCTCTTTTAATGTAGGTTTGTATCAACCCCTACCCATTCCTAATAGGCCTTGGGAATGTATTAGTATGGATTTTGTGGTTGCGTTGCCTAGAACCAAGACTAGTTTGGATAGTATATTTGTGGTGGTAGATAGGTTTAGCAAGATGAGCCATTTCATTGCTTGCAAAACCACTCATGATGCCAGTCATATTGCACATTTTTTCTTTAAGGAAGTGGTCTAGATTCATGGCTTACTCATAAGCATAGTATCTGACAGAGATGTAAAATTTATGCATCATTTTTGGAAGACCTTGTGGACAAGGTTAGGAACTAACCTATCATTTGGGTCAGCCTACCATCCCCAAATTGATGGTTAGATTAAAGTTATTAACAGAGTGCTAGGTAATCTCCTTAGATGCTTGACAAAGGAGTATGGAGTGATGTGGGATCAGTTGTTACCACAGGCAAAATATGCCTATAATGACAGTGTTAATAGGACAACAGGCAAAATCCCCTTTGAAATAGTTTATGGTCTACACCCTAGAGGTGTTTTGGAGTTAAGACACTTGGAAAATGAAGAAGGTAGGAGTGCATATGCAGAGGACTTCACTCAATCAATGAAGGAGGTTCATGACCAATTGAAGAAGCAACTCCAAGAGGCTACACAAAAACTAAAAGCCAAAGTTGATGAAGAGAGGAGAGATATTTAGTTTGTTATGGGTGATCTTGTGATGGTACACCTTAACAAATCTAGGTTGCAGAAGGGATTCCACACCAAAATTCAAATGAGGAGGATAGGTCCTTGTAAGATTCTTGCAAAATATGGGAAAAATGCCTATAGAATAGACTTGCCATCAGATTTGGCACTGTCACCTATCTTTAATGTGCAAGATTTGGTGATGTATAAAGGGCCTAAATTAGTACAAGCTGAATCACAGTCAGACAATAAGGAAATAACACAAGATGTTTAGATTTCCCCTCAACCAAAACCAGTAGCTGTGAAGATTTTGGACTCTAGAGTGAAGAAAAAGGTCAAGAAGGGAACTTACATGGAGCATCTCTTTCAATGGAAGGGAAAGTCATAGGGTGAAGCTACTTGGGTAGTTGAGAATGAATTCAAGAAGCAGGGATTTGATCCTAAGCTCCTGTCACCAGAGGTGACTTAAGTTCTTAGCCTTGGCAGTATGGTGCAGGAGCACCCTTGAGAAGCCAGTTAGTTGGTTATCTCATGTTGATTTTGGTGTGTGAAAGTGTCAAAGACCCTCTTGAAGGGAATTGTAATTATATAAGGTCATGTGGACCAAGTGTGGTGTGAAGTAGTTCTTAGTTTGTGCTCTTTGCTAGGTTAAAGTACTTCAAATTGGCTCATTAATTGCACTGTACTTGATAATGTTGTCAAGTGACAAGTTGATGTTTTTCATGTCTTTAGGGTCCTATGATGCCCTAAAGGGTCTAACTAAGGTTAGATAGGTCAGATTGGTGTTAAAACACTTGAAAAGTGCAAATTTGAAAAAGATGTAAAAATGTTGCTATGCAACATTAGCAACTTTTCAAAAGTTGCTAACAACATTTTGGTTGTCTTAAGGGTTTCGGAGTTTAAGTTGGATTAAGTTCATCCAAGGAGTTAGGAAAATGTGTTGAGGGGATATAAGGAAGGAAAACCCTAATTTGAAGGTTTGGGAGTCATTTTGTATGATTGTGTGTGTGCTTTTTGTACCTGTTAAGAGACACAACACTTCAATAAATCATTGCATTAGTGAAAACAAGGGGTTAGCAAACATAGCAATCACTAAAATTGTTCTATTTCTTCTTATCTGAAACTCATAGCATTTTCCATGACCAATTTATTTGGCACACCAAATCTAGTCAGTATGTTTTCCAATAAAAATTCAGTTACCACCTTACTAGTTGCTCTCCTTGTGGGGATAGCCTCAATCCATTTTGTGAAGTAATCTGTAGCAACCAAAATCCATCTATGTCCTGCACTAGACTTCTCCTAAAACTCTCCAATAAAATCAATACCCCATACAGCAAAAGGAGCCTCAGTACTTACTGGGTTAAGTAACAGAGCACCTGCAAATTTTAGCTTATTTGAGAACCTCTGACATGGTTCACACTTCCTAACA